>CAHIKZ030004634.1:1202500-1230000 GCA_903632075.3 Acanthosepion pharaonis | reverse complement strand
GGACATAGATAGATAGATAGATAGATAGATAGATAGATAGATAGATAGATAGATATGAAGGGACTGGTATAAATAGATAAATATGAATAAATTTAGATAGATGAACAGGCTTAGATACATACAGACAGAAAAGGATAGATAGATAGATAGATAGATAGATAGATAGATAGATAGATAGATATGAAGGACTGATAAATAGATAAATATGATAGATAGATAGATAGATAGATATGAAGAGAGTGAATAAATAGATAAATATGAACAAATTTAGATAAATATGAAGGGACTGGCATAAATAGATAAATATGGACATAGATAGATAGATAGATAGATATGAAGAGAGTGAATAAATAGATAAATATGAACAAATTTAGATAAATATGAAGGGACTGGCATAGATAGATAGATAGATAGATAGATAGATAGATAGATAGATAGATAGATAGATAGATGTGTAGAAACACAGGCGTACTTGGATTGATATGAACAGTCTGATTCAGTAATATATGTAGATTGATAGAAGAACTGAAATACATGTCGTGATCGAAATTCCATTTGAAATCGGTCAGCAAACAGAAAGCAGAAAAGAGAAGATGACCAATAAATCCTGGGCGTCAAGTGTTCCTTTTGGCTGCAGCAGATGTGAAACGATTGTAAAAATACAGACAAAGGCATTTGAAGCCATGGCTGACAATTTCTCAACCAGTGAAGAAAGAGAAAGATCTCAGCGTTACAAGACCAAAGATCAGATCGCTTATGTATTAATGACATCGACAGTGCAATGTACAATTGATGAAAGTCACATTTCGTTGTCATTAAACACAAGTTACACTGTCGGCTTTTCTCCTTCCACTTGAAATAAGCGCCTTCTTTTTTTTTCTGCTTGACTGGACAGCAAGCATAGACGGGGATCATCCTGGTCGTTGCTACAGATGAACGTTGACTGAGAACGGTCGGAAATCCTACGGTCATATTTACTCACTTACTGCTTCCTAAATGTTACTGATAGTTATCAAGCTTTTCTTCACAAAGACTCAAAAACTAAAAAAAAAATTGATTTTAAAACACGTCAAAATATTTGGGTTATTTAATGAGCCCACTACGCAGAAGTAGTGGTTAACCAGACTAGGTTAGGTCAGGTCAGGTTAAGTTCATTAATATTAAAACTATCTGGCCAACACTATTTGGATTATTTAATATCTGATTTTGTATGGGTCACCCAGTGAGAATCGAACTCACTACACAGCAGTAATGGTCAACTATGCTAAATAGGTCAGGTTAGGTTAAGTTGATTGATTTTATGACTATTCAAGTCAACACGATTTGCGTTAATTAACATCCGATTTTGTATGGGTTACCCAGTGAGGATCGAACTCACATCGCAGTAGTTCTAATGGTCAACAAGACGAAGTTAGGTAAGTTTCGGTTAGGTTAATTGATTTTATGACTATTCGGGTTGACACTATTTGGGTTATTTAATAACCGATTTTGTATGGGTCACCCAGTGAGGATCGAAGTCACTACGCAGCACTAGTAATGGTCAACCAGACAAGGTTAGGTGAAGTCAACTGATTTTATGACTATTTGGGTTACTTAATGTCTGGTTTTGTATGGGTCATCCAGTGAAGATCTAATTCACTACGCAACATTAGTGGTCAACCAGACTGGGTTAGGTCAGCTTAGGTTAGGTTCATTGATTGAACTGTTTGGGTCAACACTGTTTAGGTTATTTAATGTCGGATTTTATATGGGGTAGCCGTTGAGGACCGGACTCACTTCGGATCAGTAATAATCAACCAGGTTAGGGTAGGTTGATTTGACATATTTATTGTCGAATTTTGTGGAGGCACCTAGTGAGTACTCATCTCATTTCGCAGCAGTAATGACCATCAGACTAGGTTAGATTAGGGTGGTTGATTTTACATGTCAACCCTTGTTGGGTTATTTAATATAGAATTTTACATGGGTCACCCAGTGAGGAACGAAATCACTACTTAGTAACGGTCAGCCAGACTAGGTTTGGTTGATCGATTTTACATGTCAGTATATTTTGGGATATTTATTTTCGAAGTGTGCATGTGGTACTTACTAAGGATCGAACTCTCATCGCAAAAGCAATGGTCAACCTTGCTAGATTAGGCTAGGTTGGTTGATTTGACACTTCAGCCTTATTTAGGTTGTTTAATGCCGAATTTTATATGAGACCACAGAGTGAGGACCGAACTCATTGCTCAGTAGTAATAATCAGTTAGGCTTCGTTAGGCCAGGTAGGTTGATTTTACAACATGTCAACTCTTGTGGAAAGATTTAATGAGGAATTGTATATGGGTCACATGGTGAGTATCGAACTCATTGCCCAGTCGTAATAATCAACTAGAGTAGTTTTCGTTAGGATTAGTTGATTTTTACAACACGTCAACTATTATTGAATAATTTAATGTCTGACGTTGTATAGGGGATTTTTTTTACAAAGCAAGCGTTTCAATATAAAGGAGCTGACGGGAATATATATATATATATATATATATATATATATATATATATATATATATATATATATATATATATATATATATCCGCAACGAATGTACGCAAACAACATAAGTAATGGCTGCCGCCAACAACGCGAATGAATTCGAACTTTTACTGTCGATAATTCCAGAACAGTAAAATTTATCAAACCAGATTCGAATGGAGCATGTACAATTACAGATAAATGTAAGTATTCGGGAAACTTTTAATGCGAACTGAGCGCGGGTGCTAAACTGCAAATTAACCGAAATAAATATAAACCGTAATACACCTATATGTAAAAAAATAATACCCCAAAATATTTAAGAAAAATTAGCCTAACAATAAGTCCTGTCTCTGACACCGGAAATAACATTCTTATTCCATTATCTTTTGACAATCCGAGTCGAAAGATAGTAAAAATAAAAGAAATAATGAGAGCGTATGAAGAGACAAGAAACTACACATGTACACGTACAGGTGTACACGCATGCACGCGCACATATACACACACACACACACTCACACACACATACACACACACACGCACACAAAGAAGAAAAATTACCCTAACACCAATGAAAAAGGGCATAAATTAATATTTTTAACTTATAAATCATTTGTTATACCGACTGAACGATTACACAAAGTTTGGACTTTTGTCCTTCATTTGCTTTCAAATAAAACCGCTGACAACCAGGATGGGAAACAGCGATTTCAGTAATGAAAGTCACATTTGATTTTTTAATGAAGATCCATTTTAATTTTTATCAGACAATGCTTTCTACGGCAGAACATCTCAAGAATTAGACACCCAGTTAGGATAAAATTTACGCGAAAATAATTGTTGGGCCTGTTTACATCATGACGAATCTGACCTTATTGTTATTCCCTAAGTTTTTTTTTTTTAGTTTATCATAAGACCACGTATGATTGAGTCATAAGTTTCCATTTCGGAAAACGATTTTGAATGGTAATGATGGATATATTATCTTTTGACTTGTAATGAGGCGTGCATTATCTTTTTGAATTGTAATGACGAATGTATAATCTTTTTGAATTGTACTAACAAATGTATAATCTTTTTGAATTGTACTAACAAATGTATTATCTTAACTAACCGTTTTTAAAATATATCTTATCAGGTACTGAAAAATGGGTTCCATACGACCCAGTTTAACTCAAAATCAGTGAACTGACAGGGATAAATCTTCACAACGGACTGTGGTGAGATCGTCAATGTATTATTCATTTAGATTTCTTAAAACGCAAATAAAACACTAAATGCTCATTTATACGTTCAATATCTGGAACGTGTCATAATTTTAATCGAAAAACACTCGGTACTCGTCAATACGAAAAAAAAACAAAACAAAAAAAACGTTGTTCTCCATACATCAAAAACAACACTGGAAAAAATTGGGAATTCGTTTGGTCGGTTCTAATCCACCCACATATTGACCAGACTTTTCAACAATCGATTATTGCCTTTTTCGATTTTCTCTAATGAAAACCAGATATAAAAATTCTTCAAAAACGTTTTCACATCAAAAACTGCGAAGAGGTGCCTGATAAGTCGAAATAATTTGCAATAATGGTGAATATATAATTGTATAAAATATAATTGTACTTTATTTTTTGAAGGATAAAGTTAATAACGTAACAGAAATTGATTATTTACACTATTTATAATTGGACTATTATCCCAGCTTTGTTGTTTGTATTACATATCCGGCTTTCCTTATATATCGATAATATATGCCGAGTGTAGCAGCAAAATTTTCCAAATCGTGTAACAGAAAAAAAATTCCCCTATTGTTTGATTAAGCTTTGAACCGTTGCATCTTAGAAATGATTAAAGATATCTTACTGGCATTCTCCGAAGATTTTATAACACTATTGAACTCTGCTTTGAACAATAAGAATGTATTTAGCTCTACGCTGAAATTATGATCCCTCTTTCTGTTATGACCTTCTGATCCAGTTTTCCTCTCTACAATTCCCTGTTTTAAAACTTATTCAGCGTTCTCTTTGATGGTTTTTGTCTGGACTTTGAAATGGAAACCAGAATATGAATGTTGATACCATTACTGAAGGCCTGAATTCTAACTGAATAACTCAAAAAGTTTTTCAGTGATTCTTACGACAAATGGTGTCAAGATGGCTAAACGTCTTATCTAAAAACCTGGAAAAAAAAAGGTATTCAATTAGTTTACTGTTTTTTTTAGATATTAAAAATTCTGTAGATGGAAAATTATCGCATGCTGTTACACGATTTGGACAATTTTGCTGTTACAACCGGTATGTATATATGTATGTCATGTATATGTATATCAGTAACTTATAGGAAATTCCGAACTGAATCCTTTATTTAATCTACGAGGGTAGACTGTTCTCATGTCTGTGGATATCATCTAGTTCTTATTTTATTTAGAACTGTTCATTTATTGTTGGCCCGATTCCACTGAGTGCAAATACACACTACCGACCTAGGTATTTGAACTCACAACCACTATGTCATTAAATTCACAAACCAACGCTTTTACTCACTTTTTAGGCCCTTGTCTCGTAGGTGTACTTTCACTCAGTTAAAACCCAGATCGATGTACACCTGAAGAAGGCCGGAGAGCAAATGGCCGAAACGTTGTCATTAAAACAAGATGAGGACAACAGTTCGAATATAAATAGTGTAAATAATGATAGCTCCTCATCCCAGAAATTCAAACAAAAATTAGCATATTCTCTTTTAGATATATCACACTAAATTTGTATGTATCATTTGAACGAGTATCCTTATGTTAAGTGTTTTTTTTTTAATTTTATTACAGCGTTTCAACTGATCTGGGTAACTTATAGGGAATTCCGAAGTGAATCTTGTACTTAATCTACGGGGATAGACTGTTCTTGTTCCACTGTTCAAGTCTAGGAATATCGTCTAGTTCTTATTTTATTTAGCACTTTCATTTATTGATCACCTGTTTCCACTGAGTGCAAATACACACTGTTCGACCCAGGGATTAAATTAACCAACGCTTTTATCCACTAGGCCATTCCGCCTTAGTACAATTTGTTGGAGTTAACCCAACCTTCACTGATGATTAAGCTACCACTGCCACTGCTGCTGTTGCTGCTGGCAGTCATGTTCTGACTGCAGCTGCTACTCCCCATGTTTTTGCTTACTGCTGCTGCGTTTGAAGATTTGCTGTCATTTGTCGTTCTTTCTTTCTTAACGGCTCCCATATTGGATTTATTTCTATGCTAGGCCCACTAAGGAGGTCCTAGCATATGCACTGATTCTTTCAGACGTCTAAATTTCAAGCATCCAGTCCCTGGGACGGGCAGTATGTACTTGCAGTGGAAATGAGCGAGCAATAAGTGAACAGTGCTAAATAAAAGCCAGACGGTGACCCAAGACATGAGCATTGGAACAAGAACAGTCTACACCCTTAGATTAAATAAAGGGTTCAGTTCAGAATTTACTGTAGGTTACCCAGATGAATATACACCTGAGGAAGGCCAGAAAACACAACGGCTGAAACGTTGTAATATAAACAACAAAGACGAGGACTATAGTCCGAATATAAATAGTATAAATAATGATAAATAATCATCCCAGAAATTCAGATATTATTTATTACTAAACCTAAAAAAGTGCATTTCTTCCATATTTTAACCACATCTTCTTACCCGCTTTCAGTGCATTATGGCAATGCTTCATCGGTTTTCAGACTGTATTTATCGATCTAGTAGCTTCCTGTTGCTACTAGAGACATCATACTTGACAATGTAGCTAGACTGAACTATGAAAACTGCGAATTTCCCTGGAATTAATTCTTTCAATTCAGGTCTTCATTTTATTAATTTCTATTTTTATATCTTGAAAAGAATTTAGCTAAGATAAATTAGTTTGAGTCATAAGTAGTTCCCGTTTTTGAGAACCAATTGTAATGACGTATGTATCATCATAGTAACTAACTGTTCCTTATAAATATCATAACATATGAAAATTGGGTTATATATGATAATGTTCAGCGCAAAAGGCAAGGTTAAATCTTCACACCCGGCCACAGGGACTACTGGAAGTGAAAGAGAAGGCTAAGATTTTATAAAGAACTGGAAATCCAATCCTGTACAGGAAACAAGGGATAAACCCCTACTCCTGTTCAAAAGGTCAGCAATATTTGTGAACCAGGTGATCGGCAAACCTATCAACTGAGGTAAAAAAAAAGTAAATATATAGGAAATAAAAGTTCAGAGTTTTAGGCGGAGACGTTAGAAATATAGAATTTGGGAGGGATAGAAAAAAGACAAAATTTATTAAGAGTTACAAAGAAAGGAAATTGTGGAGAGGCATGACCACCAACTTCCTGGCTGGACACAGCACATAGTTCAATGTGGCAACTTCGGTCATAAATTCCCTTACTAACAATTCGGTTGATTCATAAGTAATTTCTGCTTTTGGGAAACAATTGACCTCGGATTGAGGAATCGGAGAGCCGAGTTCGAATTCCAGTCGAATCCATTACATTCACTTACTTGCTAATGCCCTTGGGAAAGGTATGAATCCTCTCCTTTTCACTCCAGCTATGGGTAAATAGCAGGACAGACCGGGCTCTATAGCCTTGGATGGCAACTGGTCTACGGCAGAAAGAAATGACAACCTACTGTGAAGATCAGCGCGTCTGCAAAGTATTATTTTTCAAAAGTAATGCATAATCAATTTTAAAAAAGAAAGCGATTTATATTTCCCTTTTGTTTTCTTTTCTTTTATTAGTTATTCTTTAATCTCTTTTATACAGGGTGCGGCAGAAATACCTCCCACATATACCTTCCACATGGGCACTTTGACATGGTGTAATTGTTAGGAAGCTTGTCTCGCTAGAACAATTACGACTGAGTAGTGAGATCGATCCTCACTGGGAGCCCATTACTTTCGACCTTGTGCCGCATCTAAGCTACGCTTGGAAAATCAGCATATACATTCCACGTAATGGTAAGACAGCAGCTAGATAAAGACACCATTACCACTAATGGCTTACCATTAAGTGGAAGAGTAATTCTGCCCTAACCTGTATATTAAAGCGTTGTATTAGAAATTGTAAACTTGACAACGGCGTTACTAGAAGCATCAGCTATACCACGTTGAAAGATTGATACCGGTCCAATCACCGAAGTTAAGCAACGTCGAGCCTGGTATCTACCTAGATGGGTGACCGTTTGGGAATACCAGGTGTTGTAAGCTTGGAGGTGACGGCACTGTTATGGATAACGGTTGGCAAATGTAAATCGAAGAGTTGGGTTCGTTTTTATTTAAGCACAAATACATTTTGGCAAGCTATGAATCAACCTTTCCCTCCATCTATGAGTTAAATAGTAAGATTTCTATCAGTAAATCATTAATGTCTCCAAAAAAAAAAAATTCTGACAATCAAAGAAATATGTTCTGGCTTTAAATAACCTGCAAAAGGTTGATAAGCCGTAAAAAACAAATCAATCAATCAGTTCCATGAGCATAAACCGCTCAAAATGATCTTATCTCTTCCCAGTTTACGCACACCATGACATGCAAGAAACTATAAAAAGCTAGACCTAAGTTATCCGTGTGTCCTCGCCGATCACTTGACCGACAAGCATCTGTTGTATAAGAAATAGGTCTTGAAATGGCTCTAAGTGCTGTCATATAAATCTTGTTCAGATTGAAGTGGGACATTTGTGTAAGGGTGAATGCATATATCACGCTCAGGCGCATTATATATTCTCATAAAAGATCAAACTTTTTATCTAGAAAAAGGAGCTTTCATAGAAATCGATATGACAAGTCGAATAAAAAACTCTGTCATATATATATATATATATATATATATATATATATATATATATATATATACACAGTTTTCCTCTCTACTGTTCCCATTTTATTCCCCGTTCTCTTGATGGTTCTTGAATTGACTTTTGAAGATGGAAGCTAGAGTATAAATGTTGGTATCATTACTGAAGGCCTGAATGATCTTTCTGCTCTCACCATTGTTCAGTTGGGAATACAGTGGGTCTGACACAATTTTTTCCCGCTCTCTTTTCAGCTGAACAAGGGCTTTTCAGTGAGTCGTATGAAAAATTGTGTCAATATTCCTAATCGTCTTATCTGAAAACCTTGAAAAAGAAACTCAATTCGTTTCGCGGTTTTTTATATATTAAACATTTTGTGGGATGGATAATTATGGCGTTACACGATTTGGATAAATTTGCTGTTGGGAACTTCACGCTTATAGTACTTGACGCTAAGATGAATGGAGCAATTTTTCGGAAGCGCTGATAGTGTGACGGTTATCGTCACAGAAAGTCGAATTCGTATGTCGGGTTCAATCCTCGCCCGATTCTGTTCGGATTAATGCCCATGGAAAAATGACGATTTTATCTTACTCAACCTGTAGACTGTACACTTTTGCCTTAGGTGGCAACTTATCGATCAGACAAGAAAATTCTGAATTTAAAACCAGACTAAAGAAGAATGGGCTCCGTCAGGTAATCTTATACTAGACACACCATCGCTGCTCTGACTGCAGGATATGTTGTTCCTATTTATCTTACAATTGCTTTTGGTGATTCTGTTAAAATTTAGTAAGGTAGGCATTGTTATAAATCAGTTATATGCAAACTGGTGCCCGTGGTCTTCATGTGGCCTGAGGGATGCATATGTCCATTTAGATTTCAGAATGGTAAACCTAATTTCATGAAGGAAGGAATGTTTATTAAATTTTGTTTGTTTCGTGTTCCTCTCTCTTGTTTATTCAGATTCCTTCTCAACCAAATGGCAATTGGCATATATATATATATATATATATATATATATATATATATATATATATATATATATATATTGTGCGTCGGTGAACAGACAAAGTTGAATAATGCCTTTATACACAGATTTATCTGTCACTCGGATCTGATTAATTGCTTCGCTTATTGATTAAACAACATAATTATTTATTTAATATAAATTCATACAAATATGAATATAAATAAATATACTGTTTAATAAATAAGCAGAACGTCTACTCAAATACAAGTATCATCTAAAAATAACGTTAAAGTAATAAAAATCCGTCGGATTAATAAATAAAAAATCTTTCTTTATAAATTGCATTCTTTACGTTAGGATACGAAACTATGTAGATATATCTATTTTAAGAGTCAGAGAAAATCTGTTTCAAGACAAGATTCATAAATATATATATATATATATATATATATATATATATATATATATATATATAATATATATATATAAAAGAAAGAACAAAGATATAAAATCCGGTGTTCTTATAGATATTTTTATTTTTACAAAATAGTGCTCAATGTAAATTTACAGAGCATTAATATTATAAATTAATTGATTTAAAATATATCTTTATTTTTAACAAGAAGAAAATATGGAGAAAATAAATTTCGAAACTGTGTAGCGAAAAAAACCATATTTTAAATCAATTAATTTATTATATATATATATATATATATATATATATATATATATATATATATATATATATATATACAAGACATGGGTATCAGCTGGTGACTATCAGTTTTACTCCTCAATGCGATCTTCAGACTAAGAGTTGTTTCATAACTCGGTGTAAGGATTTTTATTTTACCAGCATTGAAAGCGACGAAGGAATTAACGAGTAATGGAGACCTCGGAGTCACCATTAGTGTCCAGAAAAAAACCCCAAAAAAACTAGTACGAACAAAAGAAAAATTAAATAAAAGACTTAACCGCAGTACTTTGTCAGTCCAATGTCCAATATATATATATATATATATATATATATATATATATATATATATATATTGTGCGTCGGTGAACACACAAAGTTGAACAATGTCTTTATACACAGATTTATCTGTCACTCGAATCTTAGTAATTGCTTCGTTTATTGATTAAACAATACAATTATTTATTTAATATAAATTCATACAAATATGAATATAAATAAATTAATATGAATGAAAATAAATAAATAATATATATATATATATTTTGAACAATATATATATATATACATATTTTGAACAATAAAAATATTAAAAAATTAAAATCTTCAGACACACTGTGTTGTAGATTAATATTCTTTCTTTTTTATTATTATTATTATTTGATTTAGATTCCTCGACTAGTTTCGGCCAAAATGGCCATCATCAGGAGAATAAATATTTCTGCTTGCTGGTAGCAGTGAACTACAGAAATGAATTGTTTGATGGAGAAAATGAACTTTTGTCTGTAGTTTTCATTTGTTTTTTTATTTTTTTTAATTTTTAACATTAATCTTTTAACATTCCTCGTGTTGGTCAAACAGTCTCTTTTAAGTTGTTATTTGAGATAAGAGCTGGATGGATCCATGCTGCTCCGAATTTCCCTGGTCAGTTTGACAGTTTTATTGGTTCCTGGAGAGGGGAGGTGTCTCTGTTAAGTGTGTGTGTGTTATTTGGTTCCTGAGGAGTGAGTGAGTATGATATGTGTAAGCGTGTATATTGCTGTGGGTGTGTGTTATCATTTGGCTCATTAGGGAGTGAGTGAGTATGATGTGTGCAAGTGTGTATGTTCGTGTGGGTGTGTGTATAAGTGTGAGGCCTCAACACCTCCCTAAGCATGTCTGTCTTGTGTGGGTGAGAAATGTAGGTAGGTTTTGATTTGTAGGGTTATATATTAATACTATCTATATTGTTAAATTTATGGTTTAGTCCGGCTGGATAGTGTGCTTTTATAAGCTGTATCCACTTATTTTCATGGAACTCTAAAATCTTTCTAATGTTATCTGCTCTGAACTTTTATATATATATATATATATATATATATATACTTACAAATATTATACTATGCTAATGGTAATATTAGCCGTTTCATTATAAGGAAACATTCGACATTAATTGACCGAGCTGTCAGTGCTTATGTCGTTTGACATTTACAAAATCATTATTTTAAAATAATTTTTCAGAAAATTAGGTTACTCAAGTCTGGTAGTTGTTATTGCTCTTTCTTCTATTGATGGAGGTTTTTCCTTACTAGGCGTTTGTTTGAGGTTGTGTGGAATCTCAGTATCTTGATTATGTCATTACTCTCTCTTTGAATTATATGTGCTACCCATTTTCGTTGTTGTAAGAAATCCTCAAGTGATGTGGTTTCTGTTATTTGGTACAGTTCTTTGTAGGGAACAAAATCAGTGGTTATCCGATGATGCAAGTTCAGGTGAGTACGGCGGATGTAGCGAGACATTCCAATTTGTTTGAACCAATTTCTGTCGCGATTGGCGCTGTCCTGATGGAAGTCTACACCCTTCCAATTCACCAAATCCGGATGATTTTTTACCAACTGCTGCCTTTAAAAAAGATATAATTCGGAAGAGTACTTGTCTGAATTAAATTTTCAGCTTTTGCGGAAAGAGCTTGTAATACGCAATGCCTTTCTAATCTCACCAGCTACACAGGATCACTTGTTTTGGATGAAGACTGACCTTTAGAGTGATTATCGGTGTCTCACTTCATTTTTCCTAGAATCTCTTTCACTCCAAGTTGTTTTAAACAATCCATTTTTCATCGCCTGTTTAATAAATTGATCTTTTTTTTTGTTGCGATTGAGCAGAGTATCGTAGATGAAAATACGGTCTATTTAATTTTTCCCATTAAGTTTTTAGGTACACAAACATCGATGCGTTCTGCGTATCCAGGTGTTTCAAGTAACTTATAATGCTTATATGTATGTGAAAAGTATCTCTCAACGATCTGTGAGTTATGATTTGATCATCATGAACGACTTCCGGCCTGACAAAACATTTTCGGTATTCAAGATTAAATTGTCCTCTTAACCTAGCAAACAGTATTCTCAGCTACGGCACCTTCTCTATAAATGATTTAAATTCACGATCCACACACAAAATGCATTAGAATATCACTTTTACAGAATACGTATGCGTGTCATGAATTTTAGTTAGAGGTGAAGAGCACGCAGGGCTCCAAGTGCTGTCTTCTGAAAAACAATACGTTTTTGTATAATAATTTCTTCAAGTATCTTGAATATTTCTTTATAAGAAGAGAGAGAGAGAGAGAGAGAGAGAGAGAGAGAGAGAGTGTAACCAATGAAAGAATTTAATATATCATATATATATATATATATATATATATATATATATATATATATATATACCAGGTGTAACAGCAAATTTATCCAAATATATATATACACTTTTCATTAAATAATATAGACAAGTGTTGTCTTTTTATTTTATGTAAATTTTTTCGTAACGTCTGATAAGTTTGATAACATTAAATAAATAGACAACACTTGTCTATAATATTTAATGAAACGTGTATGAATGAAAGATGCTGCCTAAATACACACAATATATATATATATATATATATATATATATATATATATATATATATATATATAAACGCTAATCAAATTGTAGCATACTGTTATGGGGTCCACCCCTTTTTCACACAAGTGGACTCGCCCAGTGTCTATTTGTACTGCTGCCGGTGAATACCCGGGAGTGAGAGGTGAGAGTGTGAGGTAACCACTTTGTAGGAGTCACAGTTGCGAGCACGTAGACTCAGAAGGAAGTCATACTTCGATACTGAATTTCCCAGACTGTATATATATTATTATTGCTATTAACCGCATTTCTGGATCTACTAACCGTATTACCAATTGTATTATTACGTCAATACATTTATTTGCTATATTTCATTCCTGCGTTTGTCATTCATTTGAGACCGGATTTCATTTCGGAATCCACAACACATACATTAAAACAATTATTTTAAAAACAATTATTATTGTTTTACTTGTTGCATGGCATTCAGGCATTTTCCAAGGATGCCGCTCGCGAGGATCGCCTGCTAAAACTGATAACATCCAGAAGTGACTTTCTTGAAAAAGCGGACATGGTGAGATACGAACCAGGGTCTCACGGTCGGGAAGTGAACGTTCTAGCAACGCGGACACGCGTCTCTATCTATCTATCTATCTATCTATCTATATATATATATAAACAGCGAGATCACGCACAAATATAAATTGACTAGACGGCTTATATTTCACTTGAATGATCATAGTTCAATCCCCAGACTATTTAAAGGATCACTCATGTTCACATTCACAGTTTAGACAGATGTTAATCAAAATATGTTACTATTTCATCAAAATAATAATAATAAGCAAAAACTTTGTTATGTTCCGACAATCCTCATCGGAACTGTTATATTCCATGCTAAGGGAATCAATAAGTACTACCAGGTGGATACTAGACGAAAGGTTTATTGTACACAACAAGTACAATATGAAATATGGTACAGATATACACACAGGTCAATCTAGTAGTGAGTGCCACTAATTGGAAGGTCGGACGTGCTTGCGTCTTCTCATTCTCTCTGTCTCTCGTAGACAGTTGACTTTATAGGTACTTACCACCTATAGTGTAAACGTTCATGGGGGTGCCTGGTTATTCCATTACATCAAACTTAACATTCTGGAAGCCCTTTATATAAGAGAATAGCGGCCAAAAATAAATAATATCAACTATGAGGGCAGCGATAAAGTTCTTAAATGTTTGTAACAGCAAAGTTTATATAAAAAAATACTAAATTAAAATATTACAATTAAAAATCTTTTTCTTTTATAAATTACAAAAGTTACCTCCCTAGCATTACTGAAAATTTTGAATTTGTTACGCCGTAAACAAACAGAGAAATTTTTTTTTGAATTTACGGAGCGACTACTGTATACATATCCACAGATATTTTAACCCCCATGAAGAGGCTCTCAGATGAGATTAAAAGTATCAGTGAAAATAAAAAGTACTTGAAAGAAAATATTCGCATATTTCATGATCAATTTTCTACATCCACCAACAAATTAAAGGATTAGAACTAAAATAAATAAAAATAATACGTCTAAATTATTAAACCAAACATACTTGAATGAAAATATCCTGTATGTATATATAATAAGCTGCTACTCGTATTCGAGGATACCCGTCTATTAGAGCGGCTAGCCAATACCTATTGCAGACGCTCGCTCAGGCACATTTGTGTTTGTTTAACACCCACAGAGCCAACCATACTGCACCTATACTGAGCAGACCTTAGTTACAGTTTCTGGGAGAGAGCGTGTTTAGCGTGATCAACAATCTGAACAAATGCAGCACACGCAAATCTTCGCTCACAATGACTTGTGATTTGGCGCTAACCTAGCTATCGACGGCCCTCAAGGGTTTCGTCTACCCAATTTCACAGACAAGTCTTGGGTCAGCACGTGGCATGATGTTCAGGCACTTTTCAAAGGTGACGGACGCTGGGACCGATCCCTCCAGTCTGATAATAGGAAGTCTCGAACCCGGGTCTCATGGTCAGAATGCGAACGTCCTAACCACTCGGTTACATATATATATATATATATATGTGTGTGTGTGTGTGTGTGTGTGCGCGTGTGTGTGTGTGCTTCTGTATGCTTGTGTATGTGGGGGAAACGCAGAAATGAGCAGTTTTTAGATTTAATTCAAATGTACAAAATATGAACTATGAACTTTCTTCTAGGCAATTAAGTTTATAATTACTGACTACGCACCCTATTAATATTGTGCCTTCATATGGAGACCTTGTCTTGCGGGTGATCTAGCTGTTGATTTCCCGCCGGTGTCAGTAATCAGCGTTCGGTTACAAATTAAAGCCAACATATGGAACGTTGATTTTCGAGGCAAGTAATTATGTCCTCCCAGCTAAAAAAAAACAAAAAAAACCAAAAACCAAAAACAAACAAACTATAATTGAGCAAAATGCCTGCGTCTATTTTAGACCCACATATATCCTTGTGATATCGCGCGAGATTCTGTATTCTAAATGAATATTTGATAGAAATCCTTAATTTGTTACCTTGTTCTGCGTTGATTGATCGGAGGATGTACTCAATTCAGGAAAGGAAAAACTTGTATAGATATTGAAATACTAAATTTATTCAGACATCACAAGATTAATACAAGTTATCTTCGGACTCTACAATCACAAGAGACGTTCAAAATGGTGGCCTTTAACTTCCATATATTTATGAGTTCGGCGAACTACTGCGTAGGTCAAATTTTCCAGTGGGATTTCTGCACATGCATTTTCAATTTCTTGTCTAAGGGTCGACAATATAGCCGGACACACACACACACACACACACACACACACACACACACACACACACACACACATATATATATATATATTGTTATAATTATATATATTGTTAATGTTATTAAGCTTATCAGACGATATGAAAGGAATTTACATAAAATAAATAAATAAAACTTGTCTATATTATTTAATGAAACATGCATCAATATATATATATATATGTATGTATATCAAAAATACTTTTACAAATCTTAGGGGTGGGTTCCTGACACCAAAACAAGGATAAAAATCCATATAAATGTATGTCCGTAAATCCTTCATGTTTTAGTTAAGTTTAAAGGAAGTTTACAGTAAATAGCGCTGTGTTGCCATATAGACTAGGTTACATTTGTCATTCGTGTACATTTGTGGCTGGTTTGTCTTCCACGTTTAAGGTATGTAATAGTGAGTTAAATGACAAGTGCTCCATTTAGCAATGGCCGGATATTCATAGCGTGAGCATATGGCTTCGCGAATGGTAATGTTCAAGAGTGGTAATGAATGGATCCTGGCAGACTATGCGGTACATTGAGGCAAGAAGGCGGATTAGTGGAAATTAGAGAGGTACAAAAACTGGCAGGATGAATAGAAGAAATACACCAAGCAGGAACTAGTTTTGTGATTGGCACACTCCAAACGAGTGTGTCAGGAATCTTTTTGCCTCGCAGGAAGCATTGAAGATACCTGAACATCATTTAGAGAGCGCAGATGGCAGCGCTGCTTCAAATAACTCATTTGTTGACAAAAGTGCTCTCTCTCTCTCTCTTAGCTTTATATTTAATCCCAGTACCCGTCCGAAACATCTAAAAGCCGGGGAGGATATCAAAACTACTATTATTGACAATAGTAACATCTGATGCTACGCCAGATATGACTGTCAGGGTTTTTAATCTGAAGTGATTGGAAGTTTTAACATCTATATATCTTGTCATTGTGAATTAAGATGAGCTACAGTAAATATACTTTTCTATAGCACACATTTGCTTAGACCGTGGCAAGATGGGCATGTTCTTTCGAGGCTGACGTATTGTACATCTCTGTTCATAAGTTAGAGTAGTGGGTGAACATCGTGATTGGGTCTCGAGAGTTCTTTTTTAAGTTTTAAGGATGAGGTTGCCAAGGAAATTCGAAAGTTATAGCTGGATACTTGGGAACTTCGCACATCGAAGATTGTCTGAGTGGACAGTTAGGTTGGAACCTGAAGGTATTTTTAACCTCGACTCCATCCGACGTTCACCCTGTACAAGGCCTTTGATACAATCAGGTATACGTCTACAGAGGAAAGGCACCGTTTATGCGGATATATGAGGAAGACAACTGTTAAACAAGACGAACAGGTTATTATTGCGATAATCGGGAAAGCATCCTCTAGGGAGTCGGTTTCACAAAGCAGCTGTACATGAGAAGCTGTTGCTTAAGTGGATATTACATTTCATCAATGGAATACGAAACGAAGGAGGGTGGTTCGTTTGTGTAGCATGGAGGGTCTTAGGCATGAAGTTTCGCTACTTTTATCAAAACATTTCACCATTTGGCTGTGATGCGTATGCTTAGTATACACTTATCAGATTGGGCGTTATGATGTGTATTATAGGGTCTCCTATATTTATAACCCCTGTCACTTTGTTAACATGCTCCTCTCTTAATCAGTGTGTTTCTACAGAAGGATACTGAGGATTCCGTGGACGGAGGTGCGTAAGCAACGAAAAAGTTTGAAGGAAAATGGAAGCAAAAAGAGACACTCATACACAGAATGAAAAAGAAACGGCTGAAATTACTTGGACACATAATGAGGAAGGAGGGTTGGAAAATTTGACACCCACATGGCATATGGAAATCAAAAGAGACAGAGGGGAAACAGTGAGTAACCGACCTAACGAACTTGTGTGAATGGACGGCACAACGAAGAGGGGGGGTAGTCAAAAGACAGACATTGCTAAGCGATACAAAGAACTGGTTGTAAAGTGCGGTTCTTAATGCCAAATTTTTTAACCATTTCTTTCCAAGCCAAGCTATAAAGCCAGTAAGAGGCAAGGAGTTACTGAGAGAAAAATAAAATGGGAAAACGCCGAGGAGAGAGAGAGAGAGAGAGAGAGAGAGAGAGAGAGAGAGAGAGATAGAAAGGGCGCTAAAAGACCAGGGTTCAAGGAGACAGATGCTGGCGATTGACATTGCATTTAGTTAACAATTTTGATTTATCCGCTTTTAAAATAATTCTTCATATCAAACGAATGTTATTTCTTTAAAAAAAAAATTAGATTCTATGATTATTTAAAATATATTTTCCCCGTGACGTTTCATGTTGCTTCGAAAGTAATGCCTTTTATTTTATTATTTTGGCCTATGAAGCCAGAGTCGGATGTGTGTGTATGACAACAGAGGAAAATCTTTCCCGCCAACTGGTTATACAGATGTTTGCCAAGATAAAGATAACATTCACTATA
Source organism: Acanthosepion pharaonis (assembly GCA_903632075.3). NCBI lineage: Eukaryota > Metazoa > Mollusca > Cephalopoda > Sepiida > Sepiidae > Acanthosepion > Acanthosepion pharaonis. Next base: position 1,211,833 of record CAHIKZ030004634.1, on the reverse strand, counting down.
GGATATAACGAAACTGAAACATAGAGTAGGCAGTTTTATTCAATACCATAAGATGCTATAAAGTTTTATCCAATACCATAAGATGCTATAAAGGATTTAGAGAGTCATAAGCATCCACGCCCAGAGGGAACACGGCAAATACTACTACTACTACTACTACTACTACTACTACTACTACTAATAATAATAATACATTACACGGGCTTACTACTAAATATTTTAATGCAGCACTATACTTTTCAGCCAATAGACATTCGCAGATAGTTGGTAAGATAGAAAAGTGACACAGTCCTTCTTAAAATTACTGAAATGCCCTATACAGATCGTTAGGTCATAAAGCATGATTTTAACCCCTCAATACAATCAGTTGCCTTTATCTAAGATGACCCCACCAATCCTTCACTGAGTCACGTTCTCTTTTTGACATTTCCCTCTCTCTCTCTTTGAGTTTTAATCGCTATGTTCCTCTTTCTATTTACTCTCTGCGTCCTTCTTTCTTGTAACCCGCGCACACGTACACACAGTGTCCTAGTCTTGTGTTGACGGTACATATGTTATGGAAATTTCTTATTTTAATCATTTCACCGTAAGTAAGGTAATAAAGCCGCTAGGACACAAAAGTTTAGTGAGTGTTAGAGAATATAAAAAAAAAATACTATTAAGAAGAGGGAACAATAAAAGAATAGGAATTAAGAAGACAGAAGATAACGATTTACATTGCATTTAAATTTTTGAAGATCAAGATTGATTGGCGAGCAAAAGGCTTAAAGAGAGTTCCTCAAAGTGTGAAGCGCGATAGAGGAAACTTTTAGCATAAAATACACGGTTACATCTATTCATTTCAACTGAGATCTTGTTGTCAATGTAGTGTTGCGCTTAAATTCTTAAAGTCTCCACCTCAAGTGCATGTTAATATAACATTAGCTAATATAACTGCAATTCATTAACATTATCCATGTATAGTGATTTTACAAGCGTAGCTTAGATGTGGCACAAGGCCGAAAGTATGGGATACCCAGTGAGGATCGAACTCACTACTCAGTCGAAATCGTTCTCGCGAGCCAAGCTTGCTAACCATTACACCGCCTCGAGGTGCCCTCTTTATCCGTGTATATAACTGGTCGAGACCCGGAAAGAAATAAGTACACATCAGAAATCAAAGGAAATGAAATACAAATAACAATAAATAGAAATTTCACGGTTTTCCTATTTGAATTTTCTGATGAATCTTATTTATTAAGTTAATGATTAAGTGCATGGCGAGTTCTATAACAATAAAATATCGGTAGAAGTTCCTCTATCATATCGTCAGATATTTGAGCTTAACAACTTAAAAAAAAATCTTGCAATAAAAATCCTAAATATGAACTCTGGTCTTTATTTTAAAGAGTGGGTAGAAATTTAAAAAAAAAATGAAATTGACAACGTTTTCCATTTAACTGAAACAGCCATTACACAATTCTATCTTTCCGTTTTTCTTTCTTTCTATGATTGAAACGAAGTAGCGCATGTATTTTTTTTTCGACACAATGAAAAAGGAATAGTTCTTTATTTATAAGGTACTAGCAGTAGTACCCGGCGTTGCCCGGGGATGTAACAGTAAGAGATAGATCAAGTATCCACCATCATAAAGACTAAATTAGTTTTTTTTTTTTTTTACGAATTGGTCAAATCCAAACTCAAACAAAAAACATTGTTTTCAATCGTTATGAGTCTACCGATTGAATAGAATTTTTCAATTTTATTATAAATAATTGTTTTGTAAATGGAATTTTTAAAGCATTCTGAATGTAAAAATAAAGAAAAAAGTGTGCAAGACAATAAGAAACACTACATGCCAAAGAAAAAGTGAAGTTTTGTTGAAATTGGTTGAAAAATGTAGGAAATCCGATCCCATATATAAACGAACACTCACTGGGCACCTCGGCGTAGTGTAATGGTTAGCAAGCTTGTCTTGCTAGATCAGTTACAAGTGAAAAGTGAGTTCGATCCTCACTAGATGCCCCATACTTTCGGCCTTGTGCCACATCTAAGCTACGCTTGGAAAATAACTATAAACGAACACACACAAACAACCTGGGTTTTATGATACGTATAACTCGATATGCGTTGTCCCCTTTTCATTCTCGAAACAGCGATGCCTCTTAATCGTGTTTTCAAATTGATTTCGTGCAAAAACAATTGCGTTTTTTTAATTTTTGGCGCTGTCAGAACCACCACAAGGTAATTTTACGTAGTCCTGTGAAGTTTTGTTGAAATCAGTTGAAAAATGTAGGAAATCCGATCCAATATATAAACGAACAGACACACACACACACACACACACAAGCTGGGTTTTATAATAAGTCTGATTTGCAATAGACGTTAAACACGTCTATCTTCCCTTTCTTTATATATTTCTTTTATTTCATTTTCTCATTGAAACCAAGCAGTGTCTTTTGTCCTTTTTCCTTGCGACCAAAATGGAATCGTCCATTATTCATGAGTTATTTGAAGGACATAACGGTCTTGCAAACTAACGAAGGGGGAGACAAGCACAATTATATAATAATAATAACAATAATAATAATAATAATAACAATAATAATAATAATAATAATAATAATAACAAATCCTTTGTCATCTCTTTAGCTTTGTTAGATGAACCTGAAAATTAATATTGGATATTGTGAAGAAAAGCAGAATATATTTTGATGACTTTGATTAAATAGGCTTTTATCCATTTTTCAACTAGGTGCATAGTTTTTTTTTTCTCCCGATTGAGCTGTCCGCGGAAAATATAATGATTGATTGTCTGAAGGCGATGAAATGCTTCTTCCTAAGAACTGATATTAATTAGTCATTTTTATGTCTGCGCCAAACAGGAAACAAAACTAATTAGCATTGATTAATATTTGTTATTGTCTGAAGAATGTAACGAGGATAGAGTTAAAGAGAACCTCTTCTTTACTGAATGTTTACTAAATTTAAATTGACCCGGTGCGCAAGGCCAACCCCAAGAAGACACCGACCGAGAGAGAAAGATTGTGACGCGCTTATCTTCAGACTGATAACTGCCAACCATGTCAATGGATCAAGTGCATTATCTGGCACAAAATTAAATAGTACATCGCACATAATGAGAATCTAACAGCTACACTAGTGAAGCTGCATTGGACCTACTTTATAGTGTCCCTGTCAGGGATTTGAACCTTCTACAGTAAGAATGGTTTCCGGGTGCTCATAGGTATACGCTAACAACAGTGGGGCACCAAGTAAGGATCAAATTCATTGATTCAAAAATGGCGTCACACGAATTATTCCTATGAATCTTAAAAACAATTCTTCATAAAATCCTATATTGATTGATTTTACTGCTTATCAACATTTTTCAGGTTATTTAAAGCCAGTAAATAGTTTGAGATTATATTAATTTTTTAGATACTATTGATTTACTGACACAAGTCATATTAATTAACCCATAGTTGGGGGAGAATAGGTGGTTTATTTGTTTTGTTTTACGGCATATCAGTATATATATGGTTATTTAATGCCAACAAGATTTTTATTGCTGGTAATATTTTTTTCAAAAATGTATTGCTGGCGACAATATATTGCTGGTAATAATTTTTTACTAAGTATTTTTTGGTATTCAAACCTATTTTTACACTTTTATAGTTTTTTGACCCCACTTTGGGGGTTAACTATTTACCCATAGCTAGGCTCCTAACAGGTTCTACCACACTGGGTTCGGGTTGGACATGAGAACACTAGCAATTAAGAAGTGGCTCTACACTCCACAAAACCTGATCTGAGGCCTCATCGTTTATTGTTAAGTTTATCGTCTTACCCGGGATGCGGATGTATTCATACACAGGACGGGAGAAGAGGTGGATGCATAACATTTGCGTGTAAGTGAATATAACCAACCAGACTGGAATTGGAACCTGGCACTCTGATTTCCAATTCTAAACTGTTATTCTTTATACCACCTGCACATCCAAGCTGGCAGCAGCTGGTATTACCAAACGGTCACCTATATAACTACTGACCGGGTTTAACGTTGCTTAACTTGAGTGTTTAGGATTTATGATATATTTTGAAGGAATTAAAAATGCTTTGCCACTTATGTTTGCAAATGTACATTTTGATTTTTATAAATAGTAAAGGATAAACATAATCACTTCAAATTCATAAAAGACAGGTGTCTCAATTTTTCAATAATTACTCCCTCGAATACGTGTCTCCCTCGAATACGTGTCTCCCTCGAATACAGGTCTCCCTCGAATATAGGTCTCCCTTGAATACGTGTCTCCCTCGAATATAGGTCTCCCTCGAATACGTGTCTCCCTCGGATATGTGTCTCCCTCGAATACGTGTCTCCCTCGAATACGTGTCTCCCTCGGATATGTGTCTCCCTCGAATACGTGTCTCCCTCGAATACGTGTCTCCCTCGAATACAGGTCTCCCTCGATTATAGGTCTCCCTCGAATACGTGTCTCCCTCGGATATGTGTCTCCCTCGAATACAGGTCTCCCTCGAATACGTGTCTCCCTCGAATACGTGTCTCCCTCGGATACAGGTCTCCTTCGAATACGGGTCTCCCTCGGATACGAGCCACTCTTACAGGCCCGATTTCTAAATAATCATTCCAGGTGATCATTCGAGTAAATGCTTTAACTATTTCTGGAGATATAAAATATAATCTTATGCGCTGAATTTTGGTAATTATACCCATTTTCTAGCACGTGTTGGGACTTTGTATTTTGTGCTTTTAAAATAGGGAAGAAGTCGATTTTCAGCCATCAGAAATGAAAGTTAGAGCTATGTAGATAGATGCGAAAGTCTTATCTGTCACCGCTGAGCCCTACCAAGGAAAGCAGGAATAAAGGACTATCCCCAAGTAGAAGACGAATCTATGTCTGTTAGAAACAGGGACAGTCTAAGAAGCGACTTCGGAAATGGAGATCACAAAATCCAGCAAGTTCAGGAGTTTAATTTTTTTTTAAAGCATTTCACCCCAAGTAAGGCGGGAGTGCCACTAGCACGCAAGGGTTTACAAAGAGTGTGGGAAAGAGTAAAGAGGCATGATAGAGGAAAGGATAAAGAAAAGGACGGGGAATAGATCAAGGCATCTGGAGATGTCGATTGACATTGCATTTGAATATTTGGAGATTATAGCTATCAGGGAAGCAATTAAGAGGAAGGGAGTTGCACAGACCGGAAGTGCCAGACATGAAGCTATTGGAGTAGAAGAGACGGCTACATTTAACCGTTTCGACAGTGAAAGGGTGGGACTGAGATGCCAACCTAGTAGCACGCTTAAATTCATGTAGTTTGGGAAGTCCAAAAATAGCTCGTCGGGGCAGTTACCATGAAAATATTTGTAAAGTGCTTTAACAGATGACAGGAAATAGGTATTGGAATTACAAAATATGCCTTCAAAAGTTTAAACAGAGTACGGGGAAACAGGAAAATTTTTGTTCGAAACAAAGAAAAGAGTGCTGAACTGCTATGAAATATCAGAACTCCTCTATGGCATTGAATAGCCTAAAAGAAGCTGAGAATATCATTGGCAAAGTATGTAAGCAATTAGGAAGTTTTATGGAAAATGGAAACGAAATAGTATATAAAATCAAAAAGAGACAGTTGCAATAAAACGAGGAAAAGAGGCTTGGAAAATGTGACACTCACAGGACATATTGAAGACGAGAGGGGGACAAGAGAAACAGTGAGTAACTTACCTAACGAGCTTGTGTATATGGACGATATAAAGAGATTCGGCGGGATAGTAAAAAGACACAGATTGCGCTAAAAATAGGAAGTTGTGGAGAGCTATAACTGTCCTGAAGGAATACAGGAAATGAAAGAAGATGGAGGTCAGAGGTCATCAAATGTTACAGGGACAAACCCATAACGTTATTTGTCGCTGTCGTATCCTTTCAAAGGTGAAAAGGTGTGTATTTTAATTTTAATCTGACAATGCCAGTAGTCGTAGTGAGCTTTTAAAAAACTTTCTTTTGCTCAGATGACAATAATCGATGTTTTCAAGGCCGCTCCTAAAATTTTAGCCAATAAACAAACAGACAAGAAAGCTTTATACCAAGCAGATGGCTAGATCTGTTTGACAAAGAATGTATTTACCGTCAATAAAGTAAGGGGTGGGAAAAGAAAAAAAAACATGGGACTGAAACGAAGTGCCTGAGGGCCAAAAGAGGAAGAGACCCATAATTAGCAAAGATAAAATAATCGTTTTTTTTTTTGAGCGCTGCTTTCATTTTTCTTTCCTCTCTCGTTCATTATATTTAAAGCAATACCATTAGTTGAACCTGTGAGAAAAGACAAAGTTTTAAGGAAAACAAGAACTGAAACGTACCTGTTTTAATTTTTCAACAGCCCAAACAATGCAAATAAAGTAAATAATTACAATACCTTATCTCAGAAATATAGACAGATATTGAAGGAGTGAATATGGCAACAAAAATGAGGACAACAGTCTGAACAATGCAAATAATGTAAATAATTACAATACCTCATCTCAGAAATATAGACAGATATTGAAGGAATGAATATGGCAACAAAAATGAAGACAAATGTCATGAAAATATTTGTAGAAAGGACACAGAGAGGCCACGTCACAACGGAAAGTAACTGAAGTCGAGATGTCTGGTCAGGACCGATAAAATTACAGATCCTTCTTTGGATTTTGTCAAGAATTTCGAGTAACATTCAATGGTAGGTCTATAAATGTGCAAGAACGATTCTGACCAGAAGAATTGTGTCACGACAGAGCGAGCCAACTTTCCAAGCTGTAGACATAGTAATTAATTCAATATAGCCACTCCAATTCATGTCAGGGGAAAGTTTGAGACCAAGAAGGTGCACAGTTTTGATCTCCTGGAGTTTAGCACCAGCCATGCTAATGGCAGGCAGTGAAGATTCACCGTGGTGATTAAATGAAAGCAGTTTGCGGGGGGGGGAGTATTAGACAAGCAAATTCTAAAAAACAACAGCCACGTGCGTTAATGCGAAGCTCTTCGGTAAAATGAATGAAGCACATCGGCTGTTTGGCGTTTGTTTACATTTCTAAAAAAACAAAAAAAAAAAAAAAAAACAAACAATACGCTAGATTTGGCTGTCGAGTAAAGATAGCTCAGTGGTAGAGACACTGCTTTACACCACATCGGTTGGGTTTCAGTCCGGGCTTGAAGCATTCGGATGTCTAGTCGCACTGAAGAGTTGTCATTCAGCGAAACAGTATGATACACACACACACATATATATATATAAATTACTTTTTTTAAAAAAAAAATTAGATCATCCGATCACGCTACCTTGGATTCAACCTTTCGGTATTTTAGCCCGGATCCATTGAAGATACCGCAAAGTTGAAACTAAGGTAGCATGACCTGCTGATCTCCTAATTTTGTTCAAATTTAAAAACTCTGCATGTTAAATTTTCATTTTTATTTTATTTTGTTTTTCTATACGTGTATTGAGAACTTTTTAATACTACTGTTTCCTGGTCTAATCCAGCTGTGACTACATCTTTTTATAATTTTATACATTACATACATATATATATATATATATATATATATATATATATATATATATATATATATATATATATATATATATGTGTGTGTGTACATTTCTGTGTGTGTGTAATGTATATTTGGGCAGCGACCATTCTTTCAAACTTGTCTCGTTGAATATGATAGATATTGATTGAATATGATTTAGATATATATATTTTTTTTTATTGAGCTATGCTAGTATTCTTAATATTTTCCGTTTGGTTAGAGCAAAATAGTGTCTATTGTCCCAGCTGCTTTCGGCCACCTCTTTAAGTATTAATCTCACTTTATTTAACAACGGAAACAATGTGCTAAATGTTTTGTTGTTTTGTTTTTTTTTAATAAAAAGACGTCCATTTGGATTTCAGGCGCCTTCCTTTCTCGGAATAAACGCTAATCTCATACAATAGGCATCACAGAATTACACAGTAACAAAAAAGAAATTAACAGCACGCCTTTTGAAAATGACTAAAGAAGTATCGGAAAGCGTTTGGAACATTACACACTACGAACAATTTTTACACTCTTGAAAAATTTAAGAATTCTAGAAAAACCCTCAATAAAAAGTTCTCAGTGGCCAGAATCATCGAGTCTGTACGAACAATCCTTTCCTTAGCTGCATAGCATGTCCTTCACACGGGCAGCAGCTTTTGGATTCTGAGTTTTTCCTTCACCTAGACCAGTTGCCATCAAAGTCTATAGAACCCAATCTGTCCTACAAGTGAATACTTTCCCAGGAATATTAGTATGTAATATAATGAACTCGACTGGGATTCGAACTCTTCTCTCCGATTCCTCAACCCGAGGCGCAATCCATTATTTTACCGTGCTTCTTAAATATATATGAGAATATCTAACAATTATTAAATAATGAAGCAAAAGAGCAAAGAAAAAAAATTCCCAGCATTCAAGAACTTATATGAGAGGAATCTTTCCATCTAGTCAAAAGTTTTTGGTGCGTACGAAGAAGCAGAAATATCTTTCAGGTTACATCCGTTACCCTTCAAGCTTATGGCCATGTGTGAAGTGCTTTTCAAACCGAGAGAGAAAGCGTGTGTATTTGCCCCGTCAAATAGAAATATTTTCTTTAAATCACATATATGAAATCTCGGCTATGGATGGGGAATTCAAAGGACTACGCTCAAAACCAAAAACGATCATTTAGGCAGCTTTGCATTCACGCACGTAAGTGACAGCAACAATAAAATGAAAATTAACAACAATCTACTTCTACATGTGCCGTGTCCCTTCAGGATGTAGGCGATCATGGCTCACCACAATTACCTGTCCTACGTAGCTCTTGATAAATTTTGTCTTTTTGTTATTTCCGCTAAACATTGTTTCACCATTCATTTACTCAAACTCACTAAGTAGGTTGTGGTTTTTATTTCTCCTGTCCCTCTTGCTTTCAGTCTGTCCTGTGAGTATCAAATTTTCCAAGTCCTCTTTCCTTATTATCTGCCCTAGAAATTTCAGCTGTCTCTTCCCAATGTTAAGTATGAGTTTCTCTTTTGTTGCCATTTTCTCTAAAATATTGCTCACATGTTCAATCTATGGTATCCTCAGCATCCTCCAGTAGAACCATTTTTTGCTGCTTCAAGTCTCTCCTTCATCTGTGAGGATATTGTTCAGTATTCACGGACATAGACGATAACTGGTATTACATAACAGTTACCTAATATTTTCTAAAAAAAAAAGCTATTCATAATTAGCCATTGCTGACATTTGACCTGGACACGTAATGGGTTCGATTCCGGGGTCATCTTGTCTCTTA
>CAHIKZ030004634.1:1195000-1197500 GCA_903632075.3 Acanthosepion pharaonis | reverse complement strand
TTTTTTTGTCCTTCCAGTCTGTTGTCTTTTGTTTGAATTCCATCAAATTCCATTATGCGACCAAGTCATAATCTTCCCAAATGCTTGCATCACGAAATGCGATTATTTGTCAATTTTTGCCAAGGCCTTCTATCGTAGTCATCCTTTTTCGTTGTTTGTTTTTTGTCTTTGAAGTCAAATCCCTTCCTACCTCAAAGATGCAAAAGATGGCGCAGTATTGCAAAAGAAAAGGGGCGAGTGGGTGAATTAATGGATATTTTTTTTATAAATCCCAGGTGACAACAAAGTCAATCTAGTGCTGCTTCAAAAGTAGTAGTAGTAGTTCTTCTTCTTCTTCTTCTTCTTCTTCTTCTTCTTCTTCTTCTTCTTCTTCTAAGAGCGTCGTACTCTAGTAAGATTCTATTTTGCCTTTTAAACCACCCTTTACTCGTTCGGATTTCTTCTCAGTTTCGCATCCAAAAATGCATACAAAACAATTTCTAAAGAAACAATAGAGTTCATTTATTAATCGGACATATTTTTATTACTCCAAACCTTATTTAATTGGATACATATATCTAAGTAGGCGCTCCGAAGAATAATAAGATGTATTTAGGCAGCACGTATTCATCCAAAGAAGATTGACTACAAACAACAGACAAGGTCTGTCTGTTTAATTTACTTTTTATTGTATTTTCTAATTTTCTAATAAGAAGTTGAGTATTTCGCTTGTAATTATGGAAAAAACTCTCCGATGTTCCTATTGCGTTATTGTTTTGTTGCAATACGTTCGAACAACTCAGTTATTTTCAAAAACCAATATGGTGTTAGTGTAATAGTTAAAATTCCTTTGTCTACATCATGGTATTTTTTGAAAAAGTAAATGTTTTATATAGTCTATAGTGACGTCATGTGTAACGGTTATTGAGAACGAGGCCGTACCTGCAAGAATTCGATTTTGAAAAAATATTATATATATATATATATATATATTAAATGATAAACAATAAATCCCAAATCACATCATATGGGGAAAATTTATTTCGGCAGACAAAGATATCGGTCGTCTGTCTTATCAACCCCGGTGAGGACTGAGTTCATGTTTCTGACATGAACTCAGTCCACACTGGGGTTGATAAGACAGACCAACGATATCTTTGTCTGCCGAAATAGGCTATTCCTCATATGAGGTGATTTTGGATTTTGTTGTTTATTAAAATTTGCTCTCTAATAATACATACATAAAGCTCTTTTTGTGAATCAGTTTTAATATTTTATAGTACTAGGATCCACTCGGATTTATTACCTTTACTATATATATATATATATATATATATATATATATATATATATATATTATTTTTTTTTTTAAAAATTATAACATAAATGTGTTATAAAATCACTACAGAAATAGCTATTTCGTTTCAACACCTCCGGTGTCTTATGTGTATATATATATATATATATATATATATATATATATATATATATATATATATATATATATATATATTATATATATATTGTGGTTTAATACACACACACCAAGCAAGGCGGCAACGGCACTAATAACTATGTTGATGAATAACAAGCACATACTTTTGGATCATGTTCTAAGCGTGTCCTCAAATGTCCGTATATTTAGGCAGCAAATTCTCTTTTAGGCTTATATGATTAAATAAGTTACAAACATTATGTCTGCTTATCATTAATCCTTATTGATGATAATCCCTTCATATTCTCGAATATTTTTTCTTATATTACAATTAAAAGAGGCAAGAAATGCACTGTAACAGTAAGAATTACTTTTAATTCAAAGTACTTTCTATCTCTTTCTGAGATAATCTTCTGGAAGGCAATTGGTAAGGCAAAACTATATGTAGCTATCCATTACTGAATTTTTCTTTTGCTTTTAAATGCTATGGCTGACAGTTATGCTTTTATGTTCATTATATATATATATATATATATATATATATATATATATATATATATATATATATATATATATATATATGTGTGTATGTATATATATATATATATATATATATATATATATATATATATATACAAATGTGCAAGGACGAAGAATAAAATTTAAACGTTCAAAGCATTAATTGAAAACAAAGCTCACTGTAGGAGTAGAGCAATGTATATATTTATTATGCACTGTTACATTAGAACATGTAGATATCACTACAAAACTGTACATTTTGTTTCAACGTTAAATCAACGTTTCTTCAGGTGAATACCACCCGAAGAAACGTTGATTTTACGTTGAAACAAAATGTACAGTTTTGTAGTGGATATTTACATGTTCTAATGTAAGAGTGCATAACACACACACACACACACACACACACACACACACACACACACACACACACACACACATATATATATATATATATATATATATATATATATATATATATATATATATATATATATATACGTTTTGAAGACGAAATGACAGCGGCTATTAGATTAGCCGAAAGCGCCTGATCTACAGATCATTTGG
>CAHIKZ030004634.1:1152500-1190000 GCA_903632075.3 Acanthosepion pharaonis | reverse complement strand
GCAATCATGGGCCTCCATAATTTCCTGCCCTTTGTAGGTATTAATAAATTTTCACTTTTTTTGTGATCTCACCTAATCCCTGTTTTCCCATATACTGGAACACACCTATTTTATAGTTAATAGGCTCTCACACCTATAATAAGTAGGAGTAGTAGCAGTCGCTCAGAGAGTTGGTCAGTCAGTCGATGTCGGACGACCGTTAGTCAGATACTAAAGTATCAGCCATCCCAACTAGATTGCTGCGTCATTAACTATTATATCAAGTTCCTAACGTTTTGTACGTCGAACCTTTTTAGGACCGACTTAGTGGAACCTCCACTGTGACACTACTCTATAACTGAATATCAAATTTTTCAATATGTGTCCCAGAAATTTCAATCGTCTCTCCCTGATGTTAATTATATATGCTTTTTTGTTGCCATTGTTTCAAGAACTTCGTCGTTGTTCATATATTATGCTCATGTTATTCTCAAAATTCCTCTGTCGGACCACATTTCTGTTGTTTCAAGTCATTCTTCATCTGCGAGGAGATTTTCCATAATTCACTGACATAGAGGAGGACAGAAACTATACAAAAGTTCATTTTAAATTCCGTGATGGTAATTGAAATTATGATTAAATAAATTTTCGATGTGCTGTGTCCATTCATAACGTGGATAATTATTGCTCCCCAAAGGTTCCTGCGTTTTGTCGTTCTTAGCAACCTTTTTCCTTTTTAATATTTCCCGCTTCCTTTCATTCGTCCATGGTCAATTATTCATGAGAACGAAATCTTGAAGATATCGGTCAGGGGAGACGATCCCGACCGATGGCATCTTTGTAAAGTGCCAGAAAAAAACAAAAAAAACAAAAAACAAAAAACAAAAACAAACTTAGAACGAGTTGACCTAAGCCTTGTAAGTGAATGAGGTAGACGTAACTATTCAGAAACCATCGATGGCTGTGTTAGCACGAAGTAAAAAATCATCGTGACCGAGGTTGTGAGCCATGTTCAAACAGTTGGTCAGGCCAGATTATGCGCTCTTGCTCCTGTAACTAAAGTCGGCTTTATATATGCAGTATAAACTGCACGTGGGATCTGTGGGTATTGAGTAAACGCATATGTGCCTGAGCAAGCATCTGTAATAAGGATTGGCTAACCGCCCTAGTAGACAGGTGGGCTTGGAAACGAGTAACCGATCTCACTCCCTGTCTTATCATCCATTTGGACAATTCGTTAGGTAGGTTACTCGCTGTTACCTTGTTACCTTCAATCTGTCCTTTGAGTTTCAAATTTTCCAAGCCTTCTTTTCTCATTAGGTAAATGATGCCTTACCAAATCTAACCAAAGTATTATGAAGCAAGAAAATCTCGTTACAAACAATGAAAAGAGTAAACACGTAAATCCAATCTACTAGGGCGACTAGCTAGTCCCCATTGCAGACGCAGGCATATTTGTGTTTGTTCAACACCCACCCGTGGTTTGTACTGTAACTATTCTGAGCGGACCTTAGTCACAGTTTCTGGGAGAGAGCGCGTTATCTAGCGTTTTCAACTAATACGTCCTGAAATATAGCTAGGTGCAGACCGAGTTTCCAGAAGAGTAATTTATGAATTGCTTTTACATTTCAAAAATATCTATTTTTAAATTAACTAGAGACACCAAGCACATAACTTCAACGTCTAAGTTAAATCTTTGTCATTTGATATTTTAAGCAGAAGACTAAATGCCTTCATCTTTAAGAAGGAGGAGATAATCTTTTCCATTTTGCCTTTCTCAAAACGTATGACATTACCAAAGTATATTAAACCCTAATTTCACACAAGCACATTTAAATATGGAATGCAGTGTCTTAAAAAATAGATACTTATTTCAGGAGACTTCTTTATTATATACTTATTTTCAGAATCTCTATCTATAAAAGGCAGGATGTGTGTTTGTGTGTGTGTGTGTGTATGTGTGTGTGTGTATAACGAATGCACGGCCGCAATTTTCGACGGATTTGCACCAAAATTTACATGCACATGCTCCAAGTTAGTGGAAAGGGCAAGACCGACTTTGCATTTCCCGACTCACATCGATAGTGGAAATAATCGATTTTTTCATGCTTCTACGGCAGTTTTCATGTAGTTTGCGGCCATTTTCTACTGGCCAGAGTGAGAGCCTATAGCTGGCTTCCACGAATAGGCAGGAAGATTCTATTGGCCAGCGTGAGAGCCAACAGCTGATTGACACGAATGTTAAATAGCATGCTAGCATGCAAAAAAAAAAAAAAAATCGATAACTGCATTCGTCACAACTGGGAAAAATTTATATCTGCATGGCACTTTACTCCAATTGGCTCATTCGCTTGCTTAAACTCAACGTTGATTCTGATTCCGCAGAACTGGGTTGGGTGCGAAAAAGTATTTGTTGTTAACATTCTTTTTTCATTCGGTTTTTCCAGTTACGAGTCCTTTTTTAAAGCTGATCGTTTTGTGTTCATTTTGTTTAGTTCTTTTTTTGTAACAGATTTAATGTTTAGTATAGAGCTTAGAAAAAATTCGCAGTGTGAGATAGGAAAGAAGTAAGGCATGTAGCAACATCAGCATGGCAAGGGGCACTCCTTTAATGGCAAGGAAGGGCAAAAATATTTTAAGTCAAGTGATAACGATTGATGTATGCCGTACGATTTTTGAATCAAGCACGGGCAACGCCGGGCCATGCTGCTAGTTAACCAATAATTATTTCATGATTAAAATTTAAAACGCACCCCAGAGATTTAGTTATTTTACAAGTGAAATGAAAAGAAAAGTTGAGAAACATTACTATAAAATGATATAACAGTTGATTAATTGATTCGTTTTCTACGACTTATATACTATTTTCAAGCTATTTAAAGCCAGAAAATATTTTAGGTTGTAAGAGTTTTTTTTTCATTTGTCGATGGGATAATAATGATTTAGGGATATAAGTGTTACTAATTAATCTATAGGTGGGGGATATGGTGCACGTTTATACCTTTCCCGAGGATATTTTCGGGAAAGGGAATATAACGAAGTCAACTAGAATTTTAGCTTGTCTCTTCGATTATCAGTTCTGAGCCATTAAACCTACCACATCCAGGCTTACAGCTCCTGGTTATATCAAAAGGTCACCCATCTTGGTACTGAAATGGGTCGACTCCGTTGATCGTACGGGAACCGGTATTACAATGTGATGTGGCCGTAAGCCGTTGATACAAAAGGAAGGATCATACAAGCTCTTTCCATAAATCTGTTTTATAAGACAGAAAATATTTTGTCATTTCAAGTGTTACCTATGTGTGAAAACTTAGAACGGACCAATACATGAGGCACTTCATATATTAATGCTTTCTTAGTCCAAAGCAAGTTAACATTTTACATGAGACAGATAAATACAAGTCAGAATGGTAGATCAGAAGTATAGAAATGTCGTTTTGACCAAGAACAAGTAATTTTAATAAAGGAATTTTCGAGAAGTAATTTGTCGTCTGCTGTCTCCAATTACTGCGCTATTCTCATTTTTTTTTCTCAGAAGGATATGTGCAGTCTTTGGCGTTCCTTGAGAAAATTAATGACAACTATTGGCCCATTAGTACAAAAGGGTACTAGAAATTATGTTCTCAGCCAGATGTAGACTCGGAAAGTTTTATTGTCATGGAAAGTGGAGCCAGCAAGCCCAGTTTTAATTCGGGCCTTGTCTTTTACGTTCACTTTGGTCTATCAAAAAACAAATGTTTTTTCGGATTAAGAGAAGTGAGTCATGCCGAGCACCTTTCAACACTCTTCGTAATTATATATTCCTTTACTGCTTCATTTACTCTTTCAGAGTAAAAAATTCACTTGATAGAGTTTTAAACACAGCCATCGTGGCCGAGTTTATAATTTCAACAATTGCAGGTTTTTAGTATTGCTTTTTGCGAGAAACTGCAAATTATTTCCTTTTGTAGTCAAAATATTTAACTCTTTAAAGACAAAACATTTTTTTACACTGGAATCTTTAAGTTATATACCCAATCTTTCTTTTAAAAAGTCCCTTACGGGCTACATACCTTTCTCACACTTTAAACATTCGACTACGTTATTCATGTTCCCATATATACCTTGAGAGTTTTGTACAGTTTTTCTATAATTTCCTCTTAAAGATGTTTTTATGTGTTTAAAATACTTGCTTCCAATGACTATCCAATTTACACTATATCAGATATGTTTCTGTTTTCACTGTAGCTTAGTACACGGTATTTGTATATATATATATATATATATATATATGCTTATATATTCCTCTTTTTATTACTATCTTCTAACTTTCTATATGCATCGATATAGATGTTTATTTATTTATTTAGGATATGAAGGTGACATAATGGAATGAAAAATCAGAGAACTGAGTTTCGAATTCCATTCGGGTTTGTTATATTAATTTGCTCACAAATACCCTTGGGAAATGAATAGATTCACCTCATTAGGCCGCTACTCATAGCAATAGAACCTGTACCTAGAAAATAATTGATATTCTCACAATTGTTAATACAAATGTCTCACACACACACGCACACACACACACACACACACACACAAAAAGAATTATTCTAACAACAAAAAAATATAATTCAACTTCAAAATTATTTTAAATCATTTTTTAATCATTTCACCGCAAAGCAAGGTGATAAAGCCACTAAGACGCAAGAGGATTACTGGGTGTGAGAGAATATGACAAAAAACACTTTTTAAAGAGAGAGAACAATAAAAGAACTGGAATTAAAAATACAGAACATAACGATTGACATTGCATTTAAATTTTTGATGATCAAAGTTGGGAAGCAAGAAAGTGTAAAAGAGTTCTACAAGCGAGAAGTGTGAGAAAAGAAACTGTTAGCATAGAACTAGCGGGTACATCTAGCCATTTCAACTGTAAAATGATCAGATCTACCTGCCAATCTAGTACCGCGTAATAATGCCCTGTCGGTTGGGGTTTCAGAATGCACTCACTGCACCTCTGCGGATGGGTAAGAACTCCTACTGAGGTGTCCTGGGTATGACGATGAACTGCATCCACGTCCTGGGTATGATGATAAAATACATCCGGCAGCAATGTCTCTAATCAGGAGATTTTGAGTAGCCTGAGACCACCTCTTAATTGCTGGTGTTCCCAGGTCCATCCCGACCCTGGGCGATAGCACTTTATGGGAAAATAGCTAACCCCTAAACTGGGGTCAAAACACCATGTTTTAATACCAGCAATACATTTTTGAAAAAAAAATTAACAGTAAAATATATCGTAGAAAATGATATAAAGGGTGTCCCAATAACTTGGACCGATTTTAAATGTGAATTAAGTTTAAGCGTTTAACAATTTTTTTTCTTTTTCTATCAGATTTAACAACTTAAGTCTTTGGCAATTTCAACCATGGAAAGATTAACAATCAAACAACGTGTTAAAGTTTCAAGAGTGCAATTGGAAAAATTGTTCGTAAATTCAACCAAACTGGGTCGGTGGCCGATATGAAAACACCATTGCGTGCTCGTTTACGCCGTTCAACTGAAAACATTGCTGCAGTGCACGAGAATGTGGCTGAAAATCCAGACCCCTCTATTCATCATCACACGCAGGAATTGAACCTCTTCACAACAACGTTACATCGTTTCCAATTGCACTCTCGGTTGGTCGATTATGTTGACCAAAAATAATCGCGATGTGCGCAAAATGCATTTTTGTTTGAACGTTCATTTTCATAATATGCTTCGATAACTTTAACGCGTTGTTTAATTGTTAATCTTTCCATGGTTGAAATTGTCAAAGAAAGAAAAAGAAAAAAAAATCATTAGATGCTTGACTTAATTCACATTTAAAATCGGTTAAAGTTATTGGAAAAAACCCTTTATAAAGTTTTATACACTAAAGAAAAGGATCTTTTACAAAACAGCACACTCATTGTAATTGTTACTGACCGTAATGAGGTCAGACAGTAAATTCGATTTGAAAGATGCTACTTCAATCAAAGGAGAAAGTAAAATGTATACTTGAATCGTTCCATCCTCCACAGTAAATGTGCTTCCAAGTTCTTGCAACATTTGACCTTTCTTGGCAGAATTTCTAAGACAATGTTAGAAACTTAAAAACAAAAGTGATACAGAGATAAACGTAAAGAAAAAGAAAAAATGAAAATGTCTAGATATACATAAGTTTAAAATTACCTATATGTTCCGTAGTACAAAATACGTTGCAGTAATGGATAGCGGCTCGAATTGAGAAATCGGAGAGCCGAGTTCGAATTCCAGTCGAATCCATTACATTCACTTATGTCTTAATACCCTTGGGAAAGGAATGACTCCTCTTCTTCTTTTCCCTGCTATAGGTAAATAGCAGGACAGACCGGGTTCTTTAGCCTTGGATGGCAACTGGTCTACCGCAGAAAGAAATGGCAACCTGCTGCGGGAAAGAATCTGCCTCGTCAGTCATGTATCAAAAGATACATGATCACCTAAGGGTGTATCACGTATCACGCATGGCACATAATTGACTGACTTAATCATTAATTTTACTAACTACGAGGATCAGCTGAAAAGTTCATAGGCTGACCAAGTTTCTCTCATGGAATGGGAGCAAATGAAGATTATTTTTCAACATAGTCTCGCTTGCGGTACCCACACTTCTTCCATCCGTGTTTCAGTGCTTGGATCCGATTGGTGAAGAAGCTTTCATCCTGTTGGCAAAAAATTTCAGCAGCATCATATATGACGTCATCAACACAGTGACACTGTTTCCAAGCAAGTGATTTTTTATGTTGGGGAACAATTGTGAGTTAGATGAGGCCAAATTGTAAGAACAGGGAGTGTGATCAACTAGTTCAAAGCACAGCAGCCATTGAAACCAAGTGCGTGTGTGATGGGGGATTAACCTGATGAAACAAGATAGTTTTATCGTCAGTTTTCCTGGGTGTTTGGTCTTGATAGTAACTACTTCAGATGAAGCGCCCTCACTAAGTTGGCATAGTACTTTCGATTGATGATGTGACCCTTTTGAAGATACTCAATGAACACAATGATTTTTGCATCACAAGATACATAGGCAGTCACCTTTTCTGTAGATGGAACGATATTTTCCGTTTAATGTTAACTTCATTGCCTCTTTGCAGATATAGAAAGCTGGAAGAGAGTCCCACACCTGTAAAGTGCGATAGAAAGGGAATATATATATATATATAAATATAAATAATATTAAAAGTGCTCAATACCTTTGCTTTTCTCCTTCTCTCTAGTACTCTTCACGTTGTGCGTTTTTATTTATTTATTTACTTTTAAAAAATAAGGAAATTATTTAGCTCGGATCGCCTGAAAATACAGAAAGGTTGAAACCAAGGTAATGCGATCGGTTGATCTATTTTAAAATATATATATATATATATATATATATATATATATATATATGTATGTATATGTAATATATATATATATATATATATATATATATATATATATATATAATTTCTATATATATTATTTATATAGTATATATATGGGTACTTGTTGGAAAGCGCTCAATATCGGTGATAGAGCTAACATACGTAGTTGTATTGATGTGAGTTTGTGACCCGGAGCTTCACGCCCTTTGCGATCGTCACACAAACGTATATATATATATATATATATATATATATATATATATATATATATATATATATATATATATATATATATACGAGTGTACTTGTTTTGTGTTCGTTGTGTTTGCGCGTGTGGTATTTATGTATGCGTGTGCTGTGTGTGTGTGTTTGTCTGTGCCTGCGCGTGTGTGTGCGAGAGTATTGTGTGTTGTGCTTGTGTGTACTATACATACAAAACCGTGAGAATAGACGAAAAGATAATAACAGGTTTTGTTTTAAAATCAATACCAGTTAAAAATAACGGATCGCAACCATAATTACCCGGATGTAAAAGTCCCTTCCCGATTTTCATGTCACACCTGATGTGTGGAAAGAGGAAGATACTTTTATGGATATTTTTCCTCCGTATATTTCTGAAATCAATTTATCAATGATTGGTTCTTGTCAAGGTTGGAAATAACTGTTACTACTTGGATAAGTCAAGTGTGCAAGAAAGGCTTTTTAACCAAATACTCATTCAACCTCTTTTCTTTCACTGCTGTATGGGAAACACTAACAAACTGCTTTCGCAAGCCATTGATCGTAATGTGAGATCGATTTCGACAGACTAAACTAAGACATGAAGGAATTATATCGAGCGAGAAAACAATGCATGGATAAAAGATAAATCCGTGTCACCTTTTGGTGTATTAGAACTGGGGGGGGGGACGAAAATCACAATAAAAATAATAAGATAAACAAGAACATATATGACGGAAGTGGATTACCTCCCTTAGACATGTAATTACGTAACTAGTGTTACGTAGTATTAGTATAAAAAGCAAAGCGTTTTCAAAATTCTGTCACCTCTCCTCCATTTTTTTTTTTGCTCCCTGAAAAGCTGCTGCCCAGCATGGAAGTAATTTTGCCACTTAGAAACACACACACACACACATACGCCCACACCAAATATTCTTCTTCTTCTTTGTGCCGCGTTTCTTTAGGACATGGGTAATCATAGCTTTTCTCAATTTTCTGTCTTTTGTCGCGCTTTGTAAATTTTTCGCTTTCTCTCCTAATCCCTATTCTGTCAGCCCTCAGTGTTTCCAAATATTGCTTTTCTTTTTTTGGTGGAAATACATTGTTGTTATTTTAAACAAAAAAAATTGTTGGTTTTTTCGTCAATTGCATGTTAAAAATATTGATTGCCACTGCTTTTAATGAAGTAAAAAGTATGACCGTAGCAGGAGGAATTATTGAATATTCTTACGCTTGTCCTATTAATAGCTATCTTTGTCAATACTATATCCTTTGAATATACACTGCGCCGAAAACCAAAGGTAAATTAATATAGACTTTGTGTATTCCAGAAAGCAATTCCGATCACGCTGACCAAAACAGGATTGTGCGCAATTCCTCCTGATGCATTGAACATGAGCAATTAAGGGATAATGTTCAAAGTCCCTGCAGAAAATGCCAATGTGCTTTAAAGGTGACACCGAAATGATATAATGTTATCGGGACACAAGCAACGGATTTATGATAAAGTAATTTAAACACTAGCGAAGTGGATTTCAGCGGAACTCTCGTTGCAGCAGCGAGAGCGGCGAAATCGGGAATGATGGATTGGATATCTCATTATGTCGCCTATCTCTTTCTCTCTCTCTCTCTCTCTCTACCTCACTGTGCCTCTCTTTCTCTTTGTCTTGACTTTCTGTGCTTATATCTGATATAAAGATAATGAATGGAGCCCAGTGTCTAAATAAAATGATTCTTTCTTTCTTTCTTTCTTTCTTTCTATGTGTTATAAAATTAATCAGTGGACATCGGTCTCTAAATTACATAATTTTCTTTCTTTGTTTCTTTGCGAACCTTAAATTTTCGTTCTGTGTTTATATGTGATATAAGAGTAATCAATGTAGTCACGTGCCCAAATAAAATGATTCTTTCTTTCTTTCTTTCTTTCTTTCTTTGTCTATTTTTCCTTCTTAATTTTTTCTTTCTTTTTTCTCTTTTAACTTTCCATTTTTCTTTCTTTCTTTTTTAATCATACATTTTCGTTCTTTTTCTGTGTTTAAATGAGATATAGTTAATGTACTTCAGTGCCCAAATAAAATAATGCCTTCTTTCTTTCTTTCTTTCTTTCTTTCTTAATCATACATTTTCTTTCTTTCTTTTTCTGTGTTTAAATGAGATATAATTAATGTACTTCAGTACCCAAGTAAAATGATGCCTTCTTTCTTTATTTCTTTCTCTCTTTCTTTCTTTCTTTCTTTCTTTCTTTTTTAATCACTCATTTTCTTTCTTTCTTTTTCTGTGTTTAAATGAGATATAGTTAATGGACTTCAGTGACCAAATAAAATGATGCCTTCTTTCTTTCTTTCTTTCTTTCTTTCTTTCTCTCTTTCTTTCTTTCTTTCTTTCTTTCCGTGTTTATGTGAAATATAAAGTTAATCAATGATCATCGCTCTCTAAATAAAACAATTCTTCTTGAATGGAATTGTTCACCTCGAATTCTGTTTCCTGAGCTTTAATGGACAAAAAAAAATGGATAAGAAGCAACAAACAACCACAATTTGTCAGCTTAGCAGCCACGTAAGATCATCTTAATTGAAAAACTTTCATGACGAACCTTATGAACTAAATTTGAATTTAAAGTTAAAGGCATCATTGAGCCCGTAAATTGATATCTGCAAAAATATGATACTCAGATTTTTATATGTAAGAAACACTTATTCGCTGTATCGGATTAAGGCAAAAACACAGTCTGCTCTACATAGGATCGGTTAAGTAGAGAAGGTTTGACAGGATAGATTACTTTTGAATCTACTCCATCATTATCAAATTTAAAATTTAGATATTTGTGGACATTGCTGCTAATTTTACAATATAAATTGGCCTAACTAAATGAGAAGAAAGTATCAGATATCTAAGCCTTCTTCCCTCATTATGTATTCTCAGCATCCTTCTGTAGAGCCCCATTTGTGTTGATTCAAGCCTCTTCTTCATCTGTGAGGAGATTTGTCCATCATTCACTACCACATAGGAAGACTGATATTACATAACAGTTCAGTAGTCTTTTCTTTGTTTCTAACGAAATGTTTCTGTTTTTTAATACTTTGCTTAGCTTTCGGAAGGCATCTTTCGCTATCCCAGTGCGCCTTCGGATTTCAGTGTCACACTTTCCATCCTCTGCTAAAAGACTCCCCAGATATTTAAATCGTTGCACTCGTATGATTTTGGTGTCTCCGCGACATATTGAAGGCAAGAGAGACCGAAGACAGCAATGCATAACTTACTCAGCGAGCTTGAATAAATGGATGGCAGAGCAAGGTTTAGGAACGATAACAAAAGGACAAAATTTATTAAGAGCTAAAAAGGATCGGAAATTATGGAGAGCCATGATCGCCAAATCCTGAAGAGTTACGGCACGTAGAAGAAGAAATTACAAGAAAATCAATTCAAAATTTAGTAGCGGTTGACTTTGATATATAACATAGCCGAATTCGTTACCAGATAGCTCAATCAGGTAATCCCGTTATGTGGTTGCGATGTCTCAATCCCTCAGTCGGGTAGTGGGGAAAATTCAGTCATATTCTCTGGGTCAATGGACGACACAGACAAATGACACAGAGCGAACTGATTGATACGATATATCCCCTAAGACTAGAAACCGGAATTAGAACATCTACACCAGTAAATTGAATAAAGGGTCGGTTACGTATACCGCAGAATTCTTGGGAAGATATTGCAGGTATACGAGACGTCCTAGATATGACGATAAAATTCATCCGACAGAAAGGCTACTGATTAGGAGGTTTTGAGGAACGTGAAACCACCTCTTAATTGCTGCTGTTCCCAGATCCACCCTAAGCCGTGGTGTTAGATCTCATTAGGGTCCCAGCTATGGTCAAATATTTAACCCCACAAACTGGGTTCAAAACCCTATGAAAGTACGAAAATAGATTTTTATAGTAAAAAGAGCAGCAATACATTTTTGAAAAAATAAATTTACCAGCAATATATTTTTGAAATGAAAACAATTTACCAGCAATTCATTTAAAAAATACCAGCAATACATTTTTGATAAAAATATAACCAGCAATACAATTTTGAAAAAAATAGGCGCCGATGCAGATGTGAATTCGCTTTATTATTATTATTTGTTGTAACCAAGAAAAGGCTACTGAATGAGGAACAACCAAAATGGAGGTTGGAAATGGAATGGTAATGCATTAAAAAAAAATCCCATCAATACATTTAAAAAAAAATACCAACAATACACTTAAAAAAATTATCAGCAATATATTTTTGAAAAAAAAAAAAGAAAATTACCAGCAATGCGTTTTTGAAAAAAATATTACCAGCAATACATTTTTGAAAAAAATGAAAATACATTTTCTGAAAAAAATATTACCAGCAATATATTTCTGAAAAAAAATACCAGCAACACATTTTTGAAAAAAAATTAAAATACATTTTCTGAAAAAATATTACCAGCAATACATTTAGCATTTTCGACAAAAAACATCTTTACAAAAATACGTCAATGAAACCTGATTTAGAAACCGATTTCTTACAAAGAATACATATTCTATTCATAAAAAGAATCATCGGCATTAAATAACTTATTGAGGTTGATATGCCTTATAACAAAATACACCAAGTCAGGTACACAGATTTACGGCTACATCACGTTGAAACACCGGTTGCCGTACGATCACCGAAGTTAAGCAACGTCAAGCCTGGTCAGTACTTAGATAACCGCTTGGGAATAAGAGCTGTTTGGATGTTCCGGTGGTTTAATGGATAATGGCTAATAATTGTTAATCGGAAAGCCGAGTTACAATTCACCTTGGGTTAGTTATATTCACTTGTGCGCAAATACCTTTATCTCCCCCAGCTGTGGGTTAATTAGTAAAACTTGTATCACTAAACCAACCATCATCTTCTCCCAAATTGTTACAATCTAAAAATATTTTCTGGCTTTAAATAACTTGCAAATGGTTGATAAGCCGTAAAAAACGAATCATTCAATCAATGATACAGCTATACGCCCTAAAATCTGTTCTTGTTTTTCCTGTGAAATTTGCTGAATGTACTCTGAAATCTAAAATCCAACGTTATAACGGTATTCTCTTCTAGAGAATTTTTTTCTTTCTATCAATCTTAAAGCCGATTTGGAAGCGACCATTTACGAAACATTACGATTATAACGGCCAATATGTTTATATTCATCTGAAAGTCACGGTGTTTTGTAGAAACTCTTACGTCTATTTCCATCCATATTTTTATTTTTTGTCTCATCAGTTATCCTGAACTTGGATGTCCGCATTATAAGATTTTGTATTCACTTTCGCGCATGTGTCTTTGAAAAGTTATGGATCCATCTATTCTCCCCTCCCAACCCAATAGGGTGTTAACAGCAGGGTAGAATAGGAACTCTACTTTTTGTTAGCAACCAGACTAAAAGAAGAAAAAAATATAAATATAAATTTATCTTGTAGTGGGGCTGGCAATGACATCCCCGTAAACGCCTACGTGCAATGAAAATCACAGTAGCAACAGCTAGCATGGTGAAGCAGTAGTTTTTTTCCCCATATAAGCGTAATGTTGGCTTTAAGTTATTCCACGTTTTTATTTGTATTTTTGTTTTTTTGTCCCGTTATTTCTGTCACCTGCTGAATTGGGGATATCAAAAAGTGCATATTATAA
The DNA here is from genome assembly GCA_903632075.3 of Acanthosepion pharaonis. Lineage (NCBI taxonomy): Eukaryota > Metazoa > Mollusca > Cephalopoda > Sepiida > Sepiidae > Acanthosepion > Acanthosepion pharaonis. The sequence goes on along the minus strand of CAHIKZ030004634.1, from coordinate 1,176,717 downwards.
GAATATGTACGATGGATAACGGTTATCTATGCTCATATTTTGGTAGGGGAAGATGAGGAATCGTGGTAGCGAGACAGCTACACCCACAAAGTGGAAACGGCCAGACCACGTATACATAGATCAATTGCCTTCATTCCCCTCGTATTTCTTTAGTAAGAAGTTCCACTCAGACAGCTTCCTTCCAAGAACTGCTGCTTTGGGGAACCGACTCCTAAGAGGAAGTTTTCCCGATCATTACTCTATCGACCTTCCCTACATAAACTGTATTTCTTGCACGGTGGAGTAATGGATAGCCGCTTGGATTGAGGAATCGGAGAGCCGAGTTCGAATTCCAGTCGAATCCATTACATTCACTTACGTGCTAACACCCTTGGGAAAGGTGTGAATCCTCTTTCTTCTCCCTCCAGCTATGGGTAAATAGCAGGACAGACCGGGTTCTATAGCCTTGGATGGCAACTCTGAATTTATAAAACCTGCTTTTAGATGAGGGTGAATGGAGTCTCTCTGAGCCTTGGTTGGCAATCCATTTAGTAATGGCGTCACGATAAAAAACACCCTTGATAGCCCTAGCGAAGCATCAAGAGTTCAGGTATTTGACAAGATTATGAACTGCACCAATCAAAGTATTAGTGAGTTCAATCTCGGCTGAGGCCACAAGATGATGATGATTTCTTGCCTTTTCTTAGGATCATACAACACCATACAGTAACACTCTACCTTGAGTGGCTCTTGGATCTTTTATTTGAGTGAACATTAATATAAATAAGTGGTATATGTAAAATTACACCTGGATTAAGCAGCAAAAAGTACAGCTTTAACTGTATACATCATCGAGGGGGTTTACCGTAAACTAGTGTTTCTCAACCGGTGTGCGCGGCCGCAATAATCCGCCCTGACAGGTAGCCAGGTGCGCTCCATGTTAACAGACGAGTAATTTATTAATTATTTTTATATTTAAAAAAATTATTTTTTTCAAAAAGCTCGAGGAACCTAGCAGTTAGCTTCCATGTGTAAGTCAAGTTTTTATCTTTTGATATTTTAACCTCGCTGCTAAATTCCTTAATCTTTAAGAAGCAGTGGATAATCCTTTTCCTTTTGCCTTCCTCAAGCAGAACATGTAAGACCTAACATTTAAAAATTACCAAAGCATATCACTCATAGGTTTCACACAGGCATACTTAGATATAGAATGTAGTGTCATATACAATGTAATGTGTGTTGTGGTGTAATGGAAATCGGCTCGAATTGAAAAATCAGAGAGCCGAGTTCGAATTCCAGTCGATTTCGTCCACTTACGCACAATTCATCTCTTCTCCCGCAGCTATAGGTTCAATAGCAGTACAAACGATTCTGCACCAAGCTATGAGTTAAATAGTAGTACAAACGGGATTCTTTAGCCTTGGATGGCAACCAAGCTGCCGCAGGATGAAATGGCAACCCACTGCGGGAAAAAAATCTTCTGTCATGTATAGTAAGACACATGATCGCCCAAGCGTGTATCATGTATGGTACTTAACTGACAGAATGTCTCCAAGATATATTCTTATTTCAGGAGACGTCTTTACTTTTTTTTTTCAAAAATTTCATAAATAATTTTTTATTTATTAAAATTTAAAGTGCGTCCCAGAGTTTTAGTTATTCTACAAGTGCACCCTGGAGTAAAATAAAATGTTGAGAAACATTGTTGTAAACGAATGCCCGTCCTAAATCCCATTCACCAAATTTCAATGCAGTAACCCCCAAATTACACACTTGCTGATAGGTTACTCTAAGCCACGTATAACGCCAATCCAGAAACGTTCTTACCATCAGCAGCATTGATCAAGAGACAAAAAAAATCAAGGATTGGGAAGAAATTCCAGGTATACGCCCTGAACTTAAAACCTGACGTTTATCCAGGAATCTAGGCATCTGATCATCTCCTTGAATCAAGCATTATGCCTGATGTTATTTTTGTTATTTCACAATGCCTGGAATCCATATTTGTTTTTTTGCTTAAAATTTGGTTACATGCTCTAAAATCTAAGGTTATTACGATCTAGAGAAATATTTTCATTCTGTCAGTCTTAATGTCAATTTGAAAGCGACCATGCAGAACAAAAGAACCAAGAAAAGAAACAGAACCAAAGAAAAGAAACAGAACCAAAGAAACACGAAAATAAAGAAAACCGAAGAGTCGCGGAAATAAACGGAACCAAAGAACCAAGAACATAGATAGACCGAAGAAAACAAACAGAAGTAAGAAAATGAACAGAACAAAGGAACTAAGAAAAGAAACAGAACCAAAGGACAAAGAAAAGAAACAGAACCAAAGGACAAAGAAAAGAAACAGAACCAAAGGACAAAGAAAAGAAACAGAACCAAAGGACAAAGAAAAGAAACAGAACCAAGGAACCAAGAAAAGAAACAGAACCAAAGGACAAAGAAAAGAAACAGAACCAAAGGACAAAGAAAAGAAACAGAACCAAGGAACCAAGAAAAGAAACAGAACCAAAGGACAAAGAAAAGAAACAGAACCAAAGGACAAAGAAAAGAAACAGAACCAAAGGACAAAGAAAAGAAACAGAACCAAGGAACCAAGAAAAGAAACAGAACCAAAGGACAAAGAAAAGAAACAGAACCAAAGGACAAAGAAAAGAAACAGAACCAAAGGACAAAGAAAAGAAACAGAACCAAGGAACCAAGAAAAGAAGCATAACCAAAGAAACCAGAAATGAAAGAGTACAACACCCCCGCCCCCCTAAAGACACGAAAACAAACAGAACCAAAGAACCACGAAAATTAACCGAACACAGAAAAGAAACAAATCCAAAGAATGAAAAAAAAGAAACAGAATCTAAGAACCAATGTCATATATTAACTTTCTTAATGGCGGTTACGTATCCAACGATAATGGCTTTGTCAGCAATTGTGAAATCAATTACATTTTTTATTCATTTGGACTTTTCTTCTTTTACAGCACCAACGGTGTTGAAAAATATCGGTACTTCCGCTTTTACCTGTTTCTACATTTGCGTTGAAGTCTCACATCAAAATGGTGTAACTGGTTTTATCCACGTCGTTTGTAAAATCCTTCAATCTTTTACTGGAAGAAAGTTAAGAGTTGCTGCTGAATAGGATGAACACCTTGAAAGTAAACGAATTCAATATTTTTAACATTTGAACATGCGAAAATATTCCTTTTATATTGTGAATGAGTGGGACCCTCCCATTTCGGGAGTCATTTTGAGCATTGTAAGTGGGCCAATTCCAAATCCAGCAAACATTAATGGCTTCGACACGGAAATATATATAAAAAAATCATTCTGACCGTAACATTCGATAAGATACTAGGCTTGATTCCGATTTTCTTCATGTAAGACAAGGTTCGGTTATATAGACCCCAACACCCCGGCGATAACTGGGACAATAGTGACGTGAACATCCCACATCTGATAACTTCAGTCATGGAGGTCGGTGTATTTCTTGATCTTGTCAATTTTCCTGAACTTGTCAATTTCTTTGACCTTGATATTATGGTCAGCAGTAACGGTCACGTCGATGAGGATTTATTTTCTTGTTTTTTTTTGTGGGGGCGGGCAACGACGATGATGCCTGGTTAGGTGAACTCAGACGTGGTCTCTTTGTATGCTGATATCCCATAAGATCTTGACTTGGTCGTTTTCGATTACTTTCTCTGGCTTGTGGCGGTATCATTCCTCATCGACTTCAATTCCATGCTCCCTACATATGCGCCAATGCAGGTGAGAATTCGCTTTATTATTATTATTATTATTGTTATTATTATTATTATTATAATTTGTTGTAACCTAGAAAAGGTTACTGAATGAGAAATAACCAAAATGGAGGTTGGAAAAGGAATGGTAATCTTTATAACATCAACAAAGTACAATACTCGCCAACGGCGTGAAGTAGGTAAACCACTGCTAGTGATGGACTACTTAGAATGCATATTACGATATTTACCTGCCTCCTCATGAGGTAAGATGCAGCACAAGGCCAAATTTAATGTGGGGTAATCAGAGGCTGTGGGCTCGGGCAAAAATTGCCCGTAGACCCTGCATACGCGGGATCGGGTATCTGTCTACATCCCCGGACGTGAGTTTGCCCTTCAGCATAGCCTCGTCCGGGTTCCACTCTGCCCGAAGGCAGATAGTTCGACACGACAAGAGCTTCCCAAGCTGACAGCTCACGCTGCCAACGTAGACAGCATATTACCTCCACTTAGAATAGTGTCCAACTTATTTATGAGGATTGAGGCATACCCATTAATCTTCATAAGTACGGTATTATTTTTATTTTCTTTGATTTTTGGCGTTTACACATTTCGTTCCGGGTCCCGCCCAGGGACCTAAGGTTAGAGATGGCATCATGACACTTTCCACTGACAAAAAAAAAAAAAAAAAAAAATTACATAGATAAAGCCCTTCGTAAAGTGTGGGCTGTACTTGTCAGAACAATATTTTGTATCTCCTTAAGGCATGGACTTCCAGGAATCCCTTTAATTAGTCTACTGCAATCTTTTCCAACCAATCCTAGGGCTCTAACTACAACAGGGATTGTTGATGTTCCCATATGCCACATTTTTGAGATTTCTATTTCAAGGTCCTTGTATTTTGATAGTTTTTTTTGAAGATCTTCAAAGATACATTGCAGTCAGCAGGGACTGCCATATCAATAAGAAGGCACTTTTTTGTTTGTGGTTTTTAATAACAATATATGGGCGGTTGGCTTTGATTATTCTGTCAGTGTGTATTGTGTAGTCCCATAGAATTGTAACAGGTCCTATCTCCGTAATCGGGTCTGGGTTGTGTTCATACCATTTTCTTTCAGTTTCCTTCCCGTAGAAGTTGCAGATTTTCCAGTGCAGATATTGGCCAACTTTGTCATGTTTTATTTGTTTTATATTCAGTGGGTGCCAATGTTGTGCAACCTGACACAAGATGATCAATCGTTTCTGGATATTTATAACAGAATCTGCATTTTGGGCTGACACAATATTTTAGTATATGTGCTTGATAATTCCTAGTTAGCAAGCATTGGTACCGTGCAGCAAGGATAAAACCTTCAGTTTCAGCTTTCAACCCTGCACTACGTAGCCACTGATGGGTACGAATTTTGTCTATTATTATTATTATTATTATCATTATTATTATTACAGCTTCTCCCTATTAGTTCTCCATCAATCGAAATCAGTGTTTCTCGAGATTTTTCGATTTTTTTTAAGCAACATTATTTCCTTTAATGAAATACCCGAAACATATTGGACGTTACCTTGCCCATCCATCCCAGTACTCAAACTCTACACTACTTTTTTTATTTAATGATGCTTTTAGAGAATTTTCTTTATACTGTTCGATTTGTCTGATCTTTCTTGCTCCGACGAGATTTACTGACCAATTAATTTGACCAAAGTGATTTCCAAATTTTTTCAAACGCTTTCAAATCACAATCTATAAAGGAATCTCTTCATCAACACAAGAGGCGCATATTTAAAACTCAGAGTTTTTCTACCAACGCTGTCCGTCATCAAAATATTTTTTTAAATATGAAGTTATTAATTTTTGTTTCAATAAATTGCAACAAAAAAGATCAATTTTAAGCGCATGTGATTCAAAAATCGAACCGTGAACCAAAATATCGATACTTGAAAAATCGATTTATGATTTTATATGAAGTTTTTTTTTATTGTGATTAAAAGACAAATCAATGAGTTTTTAATAACTTGAAAATTCAGTTAAAGACGTTAATACATTCATAGCAAGTTGGGAATACGAAATCTGTCTTTTGAGTTTAAATATTAGACGGTTTATTGGGCGTTTTCACGATATAATTGAACGCTCAAAGGGTCGGCAATCACGAGCATGCGAGCTTACGGCCATATCATGTTGAAACGTACGATAACCGATGTTAAGCAACGTCAAGCCTGGCCAGTACCTAGATGTGCGACCGCTTGGGAATGCCAGATGCTGTAAGTTTAGATGTGCAGATGGTTTAATCGATAATCTCTCAGAATTATAGGTTCACCTATCGCCAGGTTCACGCTCCTCCACAGTCTTTTGAATATGCGTAGGTATTTATCCCTTGCTCCCTGTTTAGGATTGGGTTTCCGGTTCCTTCTAGAATTTTTTCATTCTCTTTCACACCCAGTTGCCCTTTGTGTCATAGCGTCATTATCGCCTTGAATGGGGTGAATCGATTAAAAAAATGCTAAACGGAGAGTCTAGTTCCAGTTTCATTTGGACTAGATACTTACGAGCAAATATCATTGGGAAAGATATGAATCAACCTCGTCTCCCCCAGCTATGGATTAATTAGTAAAACTGAAAATATTTTCTGGCTTTAAATAATCAGCAAAGGGTTGATAAACCGTAAAAAAACGAATCAATCGATCACGTGTTTAAACGATTTGAAGAATGTATGGATTAGACGGGGTAGTCTTATTGAAATGCGGCGATTAAACCTGCAAAACGGGACAGTGAAATCAGTATTGACGTTCATTTCTGATACGTGGGGACTGACAAGGAAGGATGAAGAAAAACTTGATTCCCTTTATCGAAAACAACTAAACCTTCTAACTGGCAAAAGATACACCCACATCATTTTCAATTCAAACTTCTTCACTTGATGTAAAAAATTAGCCTACCTCAATTTTCATCTTCAGATTACGATGGGAACCAATTGGAGATTTGCTGCGAAAAGGGATGCAAACGACTTCTCGTAATGCTAAGCTCTTTTGTTTGGCAAAGACCAATGTAGGACACTTTTGCGGCAGACCGCGAACAACCATAGCATAGGCATTGAACATCGACATTAAAAGAACTCGCAAGAATATCCCAACATTCACTGTAAATGCTTTGATGAATCTGGAAAATTTGCAGCATTTTAGTGGGATATTACAAAGAGAGCGGTTTGGCGAGGACCGATAAAGTATTTTTTAAAAAGTTGCTGAAGATGAAAAATGATGCTGATTTACAGAGTGCCTTCAAGTCGAAACATTTTTGATGATGATAATAATAGTCAGTAAGTTCTCAAATGAACTATTACATTGCGAGGGAAGAAATGATGTCCAAAACGCAGAAAAGTTGAATACTGATAGATGATATGTGGCAAGACAAAAATTAAAGAAGCATAATGAAAAAGAAGACAAAGGAAAATAAATATTTAAAAAAAATGACTAACAGAAAGTACGCTGTGAAATGAATTCGGGAACCTGGTTCAATGAGAATGGGCATTTCTCCTGAAGCAAAGATGTCATAGAAACACTTTCATCGTAACATGTGATAGAGAATTATGCGAGTTTAAGCCATCAGGGAGAAAGCAACGGGAAACCACTCCACCTTTACTAGCAAGACAAATCAAAACTTTCGAAAAAAAAAAACAAAGAAAAGAGGTTGTCAAAATTTCTCAGTCACATAATTCGGAAAGAGGGCTAGGAGAATTTGACACTCACAGGAAGGCAAAACGGGTAAAGGAAAACAGTGAGTAATCTACCTAACACGCTTGGGAAGAAAAGGACTGGAAGAGGTGTTGAGAAGATAGACATTGCTTAGAGATACGATGGAGAGGAAGTTGTAGAAAGTCATGATAATCCACGTAGGTGAAACCAATCCACTTTACTCCCAAGACAAATCAAAGCTTTGCCCACCTACCCACAAAAATAACCGACAGTTAAAATTTTTGTCACATAATCATGAAAGACGGCCTGGAGAATTTGGCACTCACAGGATAGACTGAGGACAAAACGGGGGAAAGAGAAACAGTGAGTCTATCTAACGAACGAGTTTGTGTAAATGGATGGCAGAACAGTGTCTGGTAGGGATATTGAGGGGACAAATATTGCTTAGAAATACGAAGGATAGGAAGTTATGGAGAGCCATGATCATCCACATTCTGACGGAAGACGGTACATAGAGGAAAAAGATTCGTAAATTTATTGCGTTGAAACCCGGAACTGCTAAGTTCCTGATGGACGTGACGGGTGTAAGATGAATTTTTGCTTCTAGACAGAAGAGAGAGAGAGGGCGAGAGAGAGAGAGAGAGAGAGAGAGAGAGAGAGAGAGAGAAGGGGGGAGAAAGTGGGGGGTGGAGAGAGGCTGTTATGACTATTATATGATCTGCTACGAATCCAGATGAGGAGTGAGACGAGATTTTATGACTCTTCTTTGTCAATAATAATAAACAGTTATTTCTCTGGAAATTTCGTTGGGAACACAGGCTAAGGTTTGCCGCGCAGTTGCATCTATCTCATTTATATACGTATAGTAAAGTATCTATCTATCTATCTGTTTTTTTATCTATCTCAATCTGTTTTTATCTATCTATCTATCTCAATCTGTTTTTTTATCTATCTATCTATCTATCTCAATCTGTTTTTTATCTATCTATCTATCTATTTTTTATCTATCTATCTAAATCTGTTTTTTTATCTATCTATCTATCTATTTTTTATCTATCTATCTATCTATCTATCTAAATCTGTTTTTTATCTATCTATCTATCTATTTTTTATCTATCTATCTATCTATTTTTTATCTATCTATCTATCTATCTAAATCTGTTTTTTATCTATCTATCTATCTATTTTTTATCTATCTATCTAAATCTGTTTTTTATCTATCTATCTATCTATTTTTTATCTATCTATCTATCTATCTAAATCTGTTTTTTATCTATCTATCTATTTCAATCTGTTTTTATCTATCTATCTATCTATCTGTTTTTTATCTATCTATCTATCTATTTCAATCTGTTTTTATCTATCTATCTATCTGTTTTTTATCTATCTATCTATCTATCTATCTATTTCAATCTGTTTTTATCTATCTATCTATCTGTTTTTTATCTATCTATCTATCTAAATCTGTTTTTTATCTATCTATCTATCTAAATCTGTTTTTTATCTATCTATCTATCTAAATCTGTTTTTTATCTATCTATCTATCTATCTATCTATCTATCTATCTATCTATCTATCTATCTATCTATCTAAATCTGTTTTTTATCTATCTATCTATCTATCTATCTATCTATCTATCTATCTATCTATTTTAAATCAATTCGCCCCAAGCCAGGCGACACTAAGACGTGAATTATCGGTGTTCGAACTGAACGTGTTAGTGGTTATTTTCATATTTAGAAAAATTCGACACAAAACCTGAAATACGGATAGTCTCCTCTGTCCTATCATTTTAAATTAGTTAACCTCGATCATTGACCCATTCAGTTAAAAATTTATCCTTTCACCAAAAGACCACATTTGTACTTAACAGTTATACCAAAAACACCACAATACAATTTTTTCTAGTTCCATATGTACAGTTTTTTTGGGCAGGAATAATAGTAAAACCCTAAAAAATGTTTTCCTAATCCATATTTACAATAACAAAGACACATTTACAAGAGACGATACAAAACAGTCTATATTTCTGAGATGAGGCACTGTAACTATTTACGTTGTTCGGACCGCGTTGTCCTCATCTTATTGACATATTCACGACATTTCGGCCGTAGTACACTCCGGTCTTCAGGTGATATTAGTTGGAATCTACAAGGACACATGGCCGAGTGGGTAAAAGCGTTGGTTGAGAGAGCCAAAAGTGAATTGACCGAAAGAGTTTTGACTTCATTACCTGGGCTCAGCAGAGGGAACAAAATCTTGGAGAGATGAGTTTACTAGAGGAATTGAAACTGAAATATCCAAAGGCATGGCACGTGGAATTAGAAGAATCTACGCCCGTGGACTAATTAAAGAGTTCGTTTTCCAAATTTCAACTGATATCACCTGAAGAAGGCCAGAGTGTACAACGGCTGAAACGTTGTGATTATGGCAATAAAAATGAGGACAACAAACTGGATAGTATAAATAAAAATTGATCAGTTGGTACAGGAGCATCTCTATTAATCTTGTCAGAGATCACAGTTAACTATGTGAGATTTATTCGGTACAATAAAAGACTCACACAGACATCAACATATTTAGATACAAAAACAAATACGAAAATATAAAACTAGAAAAGCGTTTCGCATCAGCCAGAAAATTGTATTCAATGTTACCTAAGGTGGGATTTTAGTGGGTGACATGCCAATCCATTTTTGAAACTGATATAATGGAATATTCGTACACCTGTGTTCCCCCTCACTGGAATATGATTGGCTGGTGTCCGTCATAAATACCGACGAATGTCTAGGAGAGTCAAAGAGGCTTAGTCTGAGAGCTAAGTCTATAACGACGCCCATTGGACTACGCTACACTTCTTACCTGCGACTACGACGCGTACCAGTCGATTACTGCTACCATATTCTACTTGGTTATAGTAGCCAAAACCACTTAGCTACTTCGTTTAAATATATTCCTTTCCGGGGCATATCAGAAACTTTAGCGAAATTTGACACCCCTGGATTTACGGTGTAATTTGTGTATCGTAAATAACTAGTTCAAGTAGATATTTACCAAAAAATGATTTTTGAGTCTTGCAAAGAAAGAGACATTTTTAGCCTCATTGAGAATCGAATTCATCTGAGAGTTAAGCTGAAATCTAATGTTACTAACCACAAACATATTTTTAACAATATACCCTTTCCCCCATAAGTCAGAATGTCCTTCAACACCTTTCCATGATTGTCCGGTTCAAAAGGTGTATTCCAGATAATATTCATATATTATTGATAATCTTCATTCTTATTCTATTCCTGGGTATAATGATAAACTACATCCGGAAGCAAAGCCACTGATCAAGTGATTAGAGGTTTTGAGAAGCATGGAATCATCTGTTAATTGCTGTTGTTTCTAGGACTGCCCTGACCCTTATTGAAAAGCATGTGTTAGGGTCACAGCTATGAGAAAATAGTGAATGCCCACACAAAAACAAATCAATATGAAAGTACATTTTTAGACATTATTCGGACTATTGTCCTCATCTTTGTGGTCATATTCATTACAACGTTTCGGCCGTTGTACGCTCCGGCCTTCTTCAGGTGGTTGGAATGTCGAATCGAACCCTTTAATTCGCTCACTGGTGACTCTTCTAGTTCCACGAGCTAATGTTTAATGGATGTCAGTTATCTCCTGTTAATTTTCCCTCTGAAAGTTCTCCAGTGCCTTAGCCGGGTATTGAACCCACACTCTTTGAGTTATGTCACTGGATCTAACCAACGCCTTTATCCACTGTGCCATGTGCCCTTGAGTATAGACAGATACATTTTTAGAGTCAAAATACCAGCAATACATTTTTATAGAAAAATGACAAGCAATAGATTTTATAGCAAAATAACCAATAACTCGCTTTTACTAATAAAATCACCAGCAATATATTTTGTCTGTAGTTGAAGGAATGCAAATTCGTTCAAATGATTTAAATTTAGGCATTAAATAATTCATAGCGGTTGAAATGCCTCTAAACAAAATCAACCAATCCTATCGCTCAATAATTATTTATTAACTTTGACTAAGTTTGGCAAAAGGCAAAAAATATTGGGTCACTAGAGGATTTTAATTTATGTTATTAATACTTTGGAAAGGTATTACTCAATCTCTTCTCCCCCTAAAAATGGGTAAAATAGCAAGACAGATTAGATTCTATAGTCTTGGGTGGCAACCAGTCTAGGAGAAGAACGACTCTGAATTCAAACCAGCGTGGACGGGTCAAGCTTTCACAAGGCACACTACTTCTACTGCGGCTGCAGTACACGTGGTACCCCTACGTCCCTAATGGCGTACCGGACTTATGATCGTGATTAATGCTTTTTGTTACAAACGAGCCGATCATTACGGCGAAATGAGAAAAAATATCTACGAGGCAAAAAATTATTTGATTTCACAAACAAATCCGTAGCAGAAGGTTTTTTGTTATAACTTCAAAAGTACTATTTTCGCCTGTGCTCGAACACCGACCAATGGCCCAGACAGGCCGGTTTTTGTCAATGCGGTTTCTCGTAATGTCTGTTAGGTTTTAATTTTATTAACTTCTGCAACGTTGCATCTAATAAACATTCGATAGTGATGCCAAAACAAATTTCCGTTTTTTTTTCGACTTCATAAATGTCAGGAGGATATTATTTTCATTGGAAATATAGCGACTGAACATGTGACAGTACAAAAAACCGGGAAATTAATAACTTATATTCATACGAATTTTCCTATTCCTAAAACCTGTCCAATTATCAGGACGTAGGTGATTATATATCTCCAAAATTTACTTTGCTTTATTAGCTGCGAATTGCCATGGTTTCTTGGGGAATGTAGTGGAGTTGTTTCCTGTTGTTTTCGCCATTGTTTGAATTCAGAGAAGTCCTTCCCTATCTAAGGCTAAATATCTCAGCCTGTTCAGTTATTTGAACTATAGCTTGACGGTGAGGAAGACATAGTTTTATATCTTTTTGGCCAAGGGATAATGACGCGAATGCGATTGCGACAGTTCTAAGCCGGAGTTTGAACTTGAATTTGATGGTTCTAAGCCAAACTTTGGACTTGAATTCGACGTGGAAATTGAAATGTCCATGTCGAATTTTCCAAGTTACTCTACCCGCTCTGTCATAGCTATTCTAAAATGAAGTTAATTTTCTCTGAATCCATACGCTGTAGCGATCACGTGACATCAAAGAATTTTAAACCGTAAACTAGAGATCGCCGCTTAAGTGACATTAGAAATTTTCAAAAGCCAAACAAAGGATGCAAACTGTTAGTAAAACACTTTAAATTTCATTACATTTCTTCCTAGAGGTTGATAAGCCATAAAAAAACCAAATCAATAAATCAAACATTTCTTTTTTTATTACAACTGAAGTCAATTGAAAGATCTGAACCTTAATGAAAGCTAACAGGAAATGCGGATATTTTCTTAACACCTTCCATACAATACATTAACTAATACACCAAGAGAAACATGTACCGTATATACTTGCATATCATGCAACCTTTGAAGACCTAATTCTGAAGTTAATTTGACTACAGTAAACGGATATATAATTTGGTCAAAGGCGTAAACAGGGTCAGCAGTACATACGATAATTTTATATATCGTGTATGATACGACCATCTTAAAATTAGCTTCAAAATTAGGACTTCAAAAGTCTCATGACACGCGAGTATATACGGTATGTATGTATGTATGTATGTATCTATCTATCTATCTCTCTCTCTCTCTATATATATATATATCGTTCTCTGTTCAGATCTATCTATCTATCTATCAATCTATCTTATATATTTGCATATCATTCGACCTTTGAAGACCTAATTTTGAAGTTAATTTTGCATGAAACGCGAGGATATACAGTATTTATGCATGTATGTATGTATCTATGTCGTTCTCTGTTCAGATTTATCTATCGTATATACTCGCGTATCATGCGACCTTTGAAGACCCAATTTTGAAGCCAATTTAACTACAGTAAATGGATATATAGTTTGGTCAATGGCGTAGCCAGGACTAGCAGAACATTCGTTAATTTTATATCTCGTGTAGGATACGACGCTCTTAAAATTAGCTTCAAAATTGGGCCTTCAAAAGTCGCATGCTACGCGAACATATACGGTATATATTTATGGAGACAAGGTTAATCGTGGATGAGGAATCGGAGAGTTGAGTACCATTTCCAGTCAAGTCCGTTGCATTCCCTTACATGCAAATACCCTTCGAGCTTCAGCAGATATGGATAAATAGTAGGACAGACTAAACTTCCATAGCCTTGAATGGCAACGGGTGTAGGTGAAGGATAACTTTGAATTCAAAACGTGAGGAGGGTCGTTTCTGGACCTGGAATTAGGCTCATCCAAAAAGTGTGGTTGGTTCTTCACAAGCTTTCGCTACTATAATCAAACCATATATGCGGGTAGGCGGTTCGTCTGTTCGTTTCAAACAACTTATTTGCTGTACCTTCATAAAAGAAAGAAAAAAACAGGAGAGACTAGTGTATATATATGATTTCCAAAAGCTAGTCAGAGAAACAGGATAATTTCACTAAAAACAAAGAATGTTGAACAGTTACGTAATATTGGTCCCCCGTATACGGCAGTGAATGCAGTAAAGTTTCCTTCACAAATGAAGAAGAGACATGCGACAAGAGATATGTAGTTCTAAAGAAGGATGCTTAGAAGCCTAGGGACTGTACATGTGAGTAACGAGGTTTTAAGGAAAATGGAAATGAATAGAAAACATACGCAGCATCAGAAAAAGACAACTGAAATTTTATAGGGCACATAACGAGAAAAGAGAGCTTGCAGAATTTGATACTCATAGGACATATTGAAGGCGAGAGAGGCGAAAGAAACGAAAGAATAATCTACTTAATGAACTTGTGTAAATGGTTGGCAGAACTGAGATTTAGAGAGATAGCAAAACAAAAAAATATCTTGCTAAAAGGTAAAAAAGGACAGGAACTTGTAGAGAGCCATGGCCACCCACATCCTGAAGAGCTAAGACACATAAAAGAAGATATATAAAATTACGAGGTACATAAAGGCATTTACATTTTCAATTAAGGACATCTCTTCATTTACCTAAACTTCTGAAGAATTCTTCATTCACTGAAGTAAAATTTTGACGGATTGCCATTTAGAGGTTTGAAAGCTTTTACTTTTGCCGGTATCGACTTCCGCATACTTGATATCCAATACATAGGAACGGATTGATTGAGAAAAAAAAAGTTGATATAGGCGGCAGCTGCCGAAGTTTTAGTGGGTTGTCTTCTGACACATCATCCTCAGACGTTTTCGCTTGGCATCAAACCGCCATATTGCTTTTTATATTTTACAAAATTTTGCCGGAAGCAGCAGACGTCAATCGATTCTTGTCCTCGTTGCATTTTACTAACATCGTTGTTGATTAAAACCGAACTAAAAGACAACCCGTCACTCACTGTTCAAGTTAGCAGTCTTGAAAGACCGTTTAAGTCTCTCTCTCTCGCTCTCTCTCCCCAATATATATATATATATATATATATATATATATATATATATATATATATATATATATATATATATATAGTTGCTCGCTTTTTTATGTTTTTTAGGAAAAGTTGATGAAACAATTTCGTCATGAAAATGAATATCATATAAAGTTTTCAACGAAAAACATTAAATGATGCTTGAAATATTCATAAACAGGACGAGTAGATATAATGATGTAAAATATTTATGTCCAGACTAAAGTCCTCATTATTGTTCTTGCAGGCATAGCATTTCGGACACCTATTTTTAGATGTCTGTCGTTCCCGATAACTTACTATATTCTAAGCCAGAGGGCAGCTCCAAACATTTGAGCTATAATGTACACACACACACACACACACACACACACATATGTGTGTGTGTGTGTATTTCCCTAGAAATAATTATTGGCAAGAATGCGGTAATTTTATAGCGACTGTATATGGTTGTTTGTTAATTTTTAACTGATTATTTATAATCAGTTCATCTTCATCCCTTAATGATGACCACTCCCCTTGATTCAAGGCGGGATAAAACAATGGTTTGCCGATTACCCCGTCTCATCCTCTCAAAAACTATAAAGTGGTTGAAATTCAGAGTTTTCCTTCTCAGGTATAGGGCCCAGGCACTCCTGCTGGGAAGAGATAGATTTATACTTTTTCCTACGATTTTAGCATGCAAGTGAATGTAATGAACTAGACTAGAATCCGAACTCGGTTCTCCGATTCCTCAATCCGAGCCTCTATCCATTACTCCACCGTGCCTTAACTAGGGTGTGGTATATTTATTATTATTATTATTATTATAATTTATTATGGTTTATCTAATAGTAATAATGCAATATAAGACGAGATTCAACAATACTTTATCATTGTAAAATCTCTTTAAATCATCTGTTTCATGCCGGGGAATATAAAAAAAGAATCCAGTACAAACAATTAAAGAAAGCCATGTATGAAGGAAAAATAATGTGCGAAAACTCGAATTTGATGACCTGGAAAAATAATGCCACAAAAAGATGCGTCGAAGATTCTATTCAAAGATATAATTTCTCGGTCTGATAACAAAGAAATTATAACACTTATGAAATATGCATCACAGTTTTACCCCTGATCGGAATTAGGTAAGCAAACATTCTTTTTTAGATCAAGCTAGCAGTTAAAACAGAGAATTTTGTCTTTTAAACTAAGAACAGAAGATATACATTTTTCATGCAACAGCATGTATTTCTTGGAATACAAAAATATAAGAATAATTATACGAGAATATCAGAATAGAACTAATATTAATACTAAGAATAGAAGAATAAAAGAAAGTATATAAGAATAAAAGAAAAATAGAATACAAAAATATAAAAATAGAAGAAATAAGAAAATAAGAATAAATAAGAATACGAATGCAAGAATATAAGACTATAATAAAATAAGAATACAAAAATATAAAAATAGAAGAAAATAAGACTAGAATAATAGAAGAATAGAAAAAAGAATACCAGAATATAAGAAAATAAAAATGGCAGAATAGAAGAAAATAAAAATAAAAATAATAAGAATAGAAGAATATATAGAAATAAGAATACAAGAATATAAAAATGGAAGAACATAAGAATAGAAGAATAGAGGAAAATAAAATAACGAATATAAGAATATAAGAAAATAAGAATACAAGAATGTAAAAATGGAAGAACATAAGAATAGAAGAATAGAGGAAAATAAAATAACGAATATAAGAATATAATAAGAATAGATAAATAGAGGAAAATAATAATATAAAAAGTAAGAATAAAAGAATTTAAGAAAATAAGAATATAAGAATATGAGAAGATTACTATAAAAGAATATAAGAATATAAGAGAATAATTCAAAAATATAAGAATATAAAATCAGAATAGAAGAATATAAGTATAGATCGAAATAATAACAGAAGAATAGAAGAATAATACAATACAAGAATAGTAAAATCGATAAAATTAGTATATAAGAATAGGATATTATAAGAAAATAAGAATGCTTGATTATGAGAATGGAAGAGTTTGTCTATATTTCTGAGATGAGGTATTATGTACAGTATTTACATTAGTCGGACTATTGTCCTCATCTTTGTCGCCATATTTGTCACAACGTTTCTGCTAATTTTCCCTCTGAAAGTTCTCCACTGGCTTAACCAGGAATTGAACTCACCTTCTTTGGATCTGTCACTGGATCTAACCAACGCCTTTATCCATGTGTCCTTGAGGACATTAGCAGGAGATAACTGATAACTGACATCCATCAAACATGGCACGTGGAATTAGAACAGTCTACCCAGTGATCGAAATAAAGGGTTCAGTTCGAAATTCCAACCACCTGAAGAAGGCCGGAGCGTACAACGGCCGAAACGTTGTGACAAATATGGCGACAAAGATGAGGACAATAGTCCGACTAATGTAAATACTGAGAATGGAAGAATAGAAAAAATAAGATAAAAGTATAGTAGAATCAATTATTTTGAAGACAAATTTTGGACAAGAAATGCTACGGATGTTTTTGAAAGATTTTATTGAACAAGAATTCAAGTTATTTAATAAAATTTGATATTTACTATATATTGTCCTAAGTACAGAAAAGCTCAAAACATTGACATAAGAAAATACTCTAAATCTAATGTTCACGTTAATTTAGTTTGGTTCAAAACTTATAAAATCTTCATTGTTTTGACCATTCTTTGGAAAAGGATCAAGCATTTCATCATTGGATCCAATATTATGATAAAAGAAAATGTCATCCCCTGTTACATTCAGGTTTACGACAATATCCATTTGAAACACCGATTTTCGTACGATCACTAAAGTTAATGGTTGGTTTTATGGGTTATTTAATGCCGAAATGTAAATAATTTGAACACAATTTTATGGGCCTAACTAAATATATTTTGATCGCAATTGTATGCCTTCAAATATAGATAAAATGTATTGTTGATCAGTATGTCTGTAACGCTAAAACACATTAGACTATGGAGGATAGCATTGGATTTGGTTGATTTTGTTTAGCGGTATATTAACCTCTATAGGTTATTTAATGCCGAAATCTAAATAATTTGAACACAATTTTATGGCTTCAGCTAAATATATTTGATCGCAGTTGTATGCCTTCAACTATAGATTAAATGTACTGTTGATCAGTATGTCTGTAACGCTAAAACACATTAGACTATGGATGATATTGTATTTGGTTGATTTTGTTTAGCGGTATATTAACCTCTATAGGTTATTTAATGCCGAAATCTAAATAATTTGAACACAGTTTTATGGCTTCAGCTAAATATATTTGATCGCATTTGTATTCTTTCAACTATAGATTAAATGTACTGTTGGTTAGTATGTCTGTAACGCTAAAACACATTAGACTATGGATGATAGCATTGGATTTGGTTGATTTTGTTTAGCGGCATATTAACCTCTATAGATTATTTAATGTTGAAAACTAAAGAATTTGAACACGATTTTATGGCTTCAACTAAATATATTTTGAACGCAATTATATGCTTTCAACTATAAATAAAATGTATTGTTGGTCAGTATTTCTGTAACACGTTAGACTATGAATGATGCCATTGGATTTGGTTGATTTTGTTTAACAGCATATCAACTTCTATAGGTTATTTAATGCCGAAATCGAAATAATTTGAACACAATTTTATGGCTTCAACTTCAGATAAAATGAATTGTCTGTCATTTTGCTTTAAAAAATGTATTGTCGAACATTTTTTTTATATAAAAATGTATTGTTGGTATTTTTACTATAAAAATATATTTTCATAACGTTTTGGTTTTGTTTGTAGCTGGGACCATAACAGGTGATACCACCCCGGGTCAGAGTTGATCTGGGAACAACAGCAATTAAGAGCTGGTTACACGTTCTTCAAAGACTTCAATCACTGAATCAGAAGTCTTGCACCGAAGTTAAGCAATATCGAATCTTAATCAGTATCTAGATGGGTGACCGCTTAGTCGTGCGGGTGGTGTAATGAATAATGGTTAGAATTTGGAAATCGGAGAGCCGAGATCCAATCACAGTTGAATTCATGATATTCACTTACGCGCATATACCTTTTGGAAAGTTATGAATCCACTGATCCCCCTAGATATGGGTTAATTAGTAGAACTTGTATCCGGAAATCATTATTCTTTCCAATAAATTCTTACAATCTAAAACTATTTTGTGGCTTTAATTAACCTATAAAAGGTTGATGGGAAGTAAAAAAAAAAAAAAAAAAAAAAAAAACGGACACTCCTGGTTGAAAAAAGATCTAGGCGTTCAAGAACAAATGGATCTGATAGCATAAAACCAATGACTATATACAGAGCGAAGTCAAACGTCTCGTGGGCCGACAGGAATCTCTCCTCGCTACTTATTAAGCGTTGGAAGGTGATATCGTTTTGGTCACGTCACACAGCATCACAGCCTCCACAAGACAAATATGCAAGGCAGTTTTGAATGTGATTGCAAACCAGGACGGCAGCACAAGTGCTGCTTAGACAACATGAAAGTGTGGACGGACATGATAATGCCGGAACTTCTGAGAGCTACCATAAAACATTATCCTGGAGGAGGTCGTCTGGTTCTTCTGAACTTAGGCATCCTCGGCAAGGGAAGCGATGATGATGGTGGTGATGATACAGACTAAACTGATGCAAAATGATTATCTGTTCTCATCATTTTCAGTTGAAATGGCTAGATGTAACAGTAAGTTCTATGCTAAAACTTTCTTTTATCGTATTTCACGTTTATGGAACTTCTTGCTTCCCAGTCAGTTTTGCTCTTCAAAATATTACATGCAGTGTCAATCGTAATATTCTATCTTCTTAATTCCTGTTCTTTTATTGTTCTCACTTCTTAATATTTTTATTCTCATATTTTTTTCACGCTCAGAAATCCCTTGCGTCTTTATTGCCTTGCTTTGTGTGATATGATTCAAATAAAGACAGCGTTTACGACGGTTAAGTAGATCTGTCTATTCTTTGGTCGCAAGGCAACGGACATTTGAAAACACTTATCCTTCTCTAAGATAGACTACTCCCTTCTACTGGCTAACGACTTCCATGTAGTGAAGCGTATTTTTTTCGCATCAAAGTCAAATGTTTTGTTTAGAAAACATCTTCGTGTTTTCTTTGTGAAAACACAAAATGGAATTGGTGTAAATTATTTTCTCGGTTAAGTGTCGTTTTGTGTATTTTTTAACATGTATACATAATCGTGCGTAAGTTGAGTTTTTAAGAATAAATTTATCCTCAAAATTGGGGCGGCTAACAGGAGTAATTTTAAAAGCTGCGAACAATGGGAAAAAGTTTTAAATAATTTTTTTAATTTCAAACAGATAAAATATTCATCAGTTAAAATATAATCTTACATTGCAATAATATTTCAATTGTAAATGACTTGTATAAATATTTGCATATAAAATATATTTTCTGTTGAGAATTGTTTGTCCTGAAAATGTTCTGCGTTAGATGTCAGCCTTTTATTCTTTTATTTTAGGTAGATCTGGCCAGGTCCCGTTCAGCTAAAAAGCAACAACTAAATTTTTAACTGAAGTTTCGTGGAAACGATTATGAAATGAAATTTAATTCGCTTAATTTGTTTTTGAGGTTTAGCATTATATTTTACGGAAGAACTCAAAAGTCAATTTGGGGATATATATATATATATATATATATATATATAAGAAATCTAATTTAAGGTGTGCTATATTTATGGGATAAAGTTCTCAATATCAGAGCTAGAGCGTATGTAAATATAAATATAAAAGTGAACATTGAAGTCAACACTCAGAGGCTGTTTCATGTTGGACGCAGTTGATTGCGTCCAGCATGAAACAGCCTGTAACCTCTAAGTGTTGACTTCAATGTTCACTTATATATATATATATATATATATATATATATATATATATATATATATATATATATATATATATATATATATATATATATATATGTAAGCGCAGGTATGCAGAAAATAGAAAAAAAGAACACGTTGGGTGCATAATCCGGAGTTCCTTAGTATTTTTTTTTTATTTTTAAGAAGACAGTGCTCCATACAGAAGTAGAGTTTTATTATAATAATAATTTTTAAGCAAAAAAATATTATATATATATATATATATATATATATATATATATATATATATAAATCATTTCACCCCAGGTATGGCGTTAATATCACTAAGACGCAAGGGGTTACTGCAAGACTGTAGTGAAAAGAAAAAACAATAAATGAACAGGTTCAGAAAGACACAAGATGGCGATTGACAATGCATTTATTTTTTGATGATTGTAGGTAGCATTGAAGAAAGAAACCGGAAGAGAGTTCCACAGGTGAAAAGTGCGAGAAAATAAGCTATTAGAATAGAACTTACAGTTACATCAGCTATTTCAACAATAAAACGATCAGACCTAGTAGTCACTCTAGTAGGACGCTTAAATTCACGCGGTTGAGGTACCAACTAGTACAACTCATTAGAATGAATGTCTTGAAAAAACATTTATAGAAAAGACAGAGGGAAGAAACGCCACAACGATGAGAAAGTGTCTGAAGTCGCGATATCGGGTCAGGAACGATAATATTACAAATCCCTTTCTAGATTTTGTCAAGAATTTTGATATGGTTGAAGCACTAGACCAGATATAGCAGCCACATTCAAAGCTTGGCTGAATGATACTGATATTAATGCGAATAAGCACCAAAAGAGCTGTTAAAATTCAGGTATGTTTCCCAGGGTTATTTGCATTATTTATAGCATCAAAGTAATTTTTATTAATAATTCCATCTGACATTTGTCAATTTTTCTCGTAACTTCCAGAGCGTCATACGACGACTGTTCGCAAGCAGTGTTGAGTGGAAATAGAGAATAAGCCTTTGGCGTGATGTGAACTCAAATCTCTCTTCTTTGTTGAAGTGGCTCTCTGTGTATGACAGCGTCTAAACAACCTGGCTGCAAAACTCCCGAGTCCAATTAATATTCATCCAAAACCATCGAGCAATCCTCAATCGGAAATAAATGGTTTTGATTTCAAGACAATGATCATAAATATAGCATGATAAATTGAAAGGTATTGGTTGAAAATTACTCCCTGAACCTTCTCAGATATGTCAGCTTTTTATTATTAGCACCTCTTGCTTCGAGATAATCATAGATGATATAAAAGGTTGGTGTACAAAGAAACCACAAACCGGTTGAGTTTTTTTTTTTGTTCACGTCAAAGCCGAGCGCTTTCTGTTAAAAAACTATTTATCTGGTTCTCCGAGATTTCATTGAGGGAAAAATATCTGGACTCAATGAAAATTATTTTCCTGATGAAGTGTCTTCTTTTAGTTTTTAGTTTTTCTATATCAGCGGAAAATAATCAATCCTTCCGACAATAATTCCCTACCCACTCAAAATCAGCAAAAAAAAAAAAAAAAAAAATGTGGAAACAACTTGTTACCTGATATTTACTTATATGAACATAAACATGTAAAAAAGGCATGGGAAATAGCCTATTATGTACAGTGTTTGATAAAACTAAAGTAAGTAACTATACTGTCTCAGAAATATAGACAGATACTGACGGAAATTTACATCTATATACGGAAAGCATACATCTTCCGTATTTCGATATTTCTTAATTATCAAAATATATGTGTGCTTTTACTATGGAAAGATTATAAATAAAATTTCCAGGTTAAAATACTAATGATTATGATGTTTGGAACCTATATATTAATTAAGAAGTATGCAAATTTGAAATTAATTGTGAATGAGACTAAAATTTTAGATACAAATTACATCATTTCCTATAAGTTACTATATTCGATTAATGCGTTTTCGATTAATGCGTATCTTTTAAAGTACAAATTAACCACACTAATCGAGGGATTCTTGTATAGTTTTTATTTGCCCCCAAACAAGGGTGAATTTGATGCAAGTTCGGTTTTTTTATGGGGAGTTATTTACGCGTATACATACGGATAGAAGAAAACTTGCCCAGTCTCCTGAACTGACTTAAATTGAAAAGACGTTGCACCTTCATAAAGAAAGCCGATGAGAGGTAACTGTTTAATCAAATCTAAATATGGCATGATTAGAAAAAAACTGCCTCCTCCATCACATATCATCGAACATGTTACTTTCTAAATATGCGCCGAGGTAACCGTATATGCCCTGAGACTAATAATGAAACAAAACATGAACGATGGTCTGGAAATGGAATGAAATCAAAGATGGTAGACAACCTTAATCTATCATGAAGATTTAGAAGGTTAACAGTTACGGCTACACCACGTTGAAACACTAGCGGTTACCGAAGTTAAGCAACGTCACGCCTGGTCAGTACCTAGATGGGAAATACCAGTGCTGTAGGCTCGGGTGTACGGTTGGTTGGCACAAAATTGTTAATCGGGGAGCCAAGTTCCAATTTCAGTTGGGTTCGTTATATTTCGAAATGTCGTAATAATAACAACAGATAATGAGGACAATAGTCCGAATATAAATAATGTTAAATTCTTATCCCAGAATTTCAGACAAAAATTAAATAATGAGTAAAAAATTCGCATAAAAACTACCACTGACCACATTCGGACACACAATTATTTCTACTAAATAAACTTGAGAATAATTTGAATTATAACCGATACCGTTCACTCAATAACCGTTAGGATAATAAAATAAACCGGAAATAACCTGACTTTGACACCAGTAATGCTCCATTGACTAGTATATATAAATAGTCGGATCAATACACATGGCCTTAAGATTGCACTCACGCATGAAACAGTCTATCGCTTTGATGCCCATTTTTATATATACATATTTGAAATTTACAAAAAATTAGAAAAAATAATATTTAGTATCATATATGAAGTTTACAGGAGGAATATGTGAATATATCATCTCATTAAAAACGGCAACAATCTAAAAAGGATGAAGAAATTGCATCCAATAAACATGAAAGAATTTTACAGACAATGGGCATTGTTGACAACTATCTTATGTTTCCAACCTAAAACAGACAGTCGCCTTTTGGTATTGACCTCAGTGTCCACTTTCATAGTTACATACGCTGATACCAATCACTGTTAAGCATAACTAAAGCATAGCTTAAATCCATATTTTGTCATATATATATATATATATATATATATATATATATATATATATATATAACAACAGCAGAAAGAGAAAAAAGCCTGAAAGCAAACTTACCTACTCAGTGCTCGAAGCCTGATTACCTAGACCGACCAAAAAAATGCTTACCAACGTTAGATCTTG
>CAHIKZ030004634.1:1082500-1150000 GCA_903632075.3 Acanthosepion pharaonis | reverse complement strand
GTGTCCTACGACAGGGGTCGAAACTTTATCCTACACGGATCTCTCATATAGCCAGACGTGCTATATCATTTAGCTACAGAGGAAGCGCCTGGTTGGCAAGATCAAATTACTGTTTTTGAAGCTAAATGCAATATGGCATGTCATGCTATATGGCGGTTCAGTGTAGGATACAGGTACGATTCCTGTCGGAGGACACATATTTTCTTTGAGAATAGAAGGTGAGATGGCGTTGTGATGGGTTTATAATATGGAGCTCCCTTCCTCTTATTTGCTTACCTCATAGCTATAATCTTCAATTATTCCAATGCAATGTCAATCGACATCTTCAGATGCCTTGATCTAATTCCCCGTCCTTCCTTTCATCCTTTCCTCTTTACTCTTACTCCCACTCTCTGTAACTGCTGTGGCACTCCCGCCTAGCTTGTGGTGAAATGCTTAAAAAAATAATGATACATATTCAAAGATATTTTTAATAATATAGTAAATAATTGTATATTTTCTCGTATAAGTCGAGTTTTTAAGAACACAATTTTAGGCCCCAAATTATGACATGGTTTAATTTCAAATCAGGGATGAGTGAAAAAAGCAAGGATTATTTTTCTTCAAACAGGAGTAGAGGTTTATCCGTTATTACCGGTTTAGGATTGGATTTCCGGTTCCGTCTAAAGTCTGCTTCAGCACTTTACTCCTAACGTCTGCGCCTTTAATTATTCTTTTTTTTTTTGCGTCTTTTTTCTCTCTCCTCCACCAATAACAGTAGACAGGTTCACCTATCGCCCGGTTCACACGTCTCCCTTCTCTTTTGGACAGGAGTAGAGGTTTTCCTGCTTAGGATTGGGTTTCCGGTTCTTTTTGAAATTTGCTTCAGATTTTAATCCATTCTTACGCTAATCTTACGCAACTCCACACCGTAACCCTCTGCCTTGAGTGGCTCTTGGGCCTCGTATGGGGTGAACATTAGTAAGAAAAACAAACTTTTAAAACAATTACCATTTAGGCAATCGTGCATTACAATGGTATGTATTTTGATCTCAGTTACTGTCGTTGCACTCAATATCACACCAAACCCTCAAGGGTTGCAGGGTTGAATGCGGGATCACATGACTCAACATTTGCACCCGGTTTGCAAGTATGGGAACAAGAATGCACGATAGAGATATTTGGGGAGTAGTATGATCTAGAATAATATTATCGAACAAAAACGGGGAAATCAGAGGGAAAACTTTTTGAAGGCGACGTGTTTCACTTTCGTGTGTTAGCCATCTTCAGGTCGGAATGAAAGACAAACCTGTTTTCTACGGAAAATGCGTTGCAAGTTTTTTGTAGGAAGAGTTATTCTGTTTATTAATATTTTTTATTATTGATGGGAGTTTCCTTCCTAGCTTTTTCTTTGAAGTAGTGTGGAATATCAGAACCTTGATTATATTGTTGCTTAACCTTCTGCTACTCAATTTAATTGTTATTGCTGTTGGAAGTGTTTAAGCGATTTACGTTTCGGCATTTGTTAAAGACAAAGGAATGGTTTCTCGTTGCTTTCTTTACGGTTTCGAATCTAGTGTTTTCATTCTTAGTTTGGTTTGCTTGTTTTTGTTTAGTGCCATATCAACACCTCTATAAATAGATCTAAATATTAACCTTCAAACTTTAGAATTAATTCAAGAGAATGACATTATTTTATGATTAAATTATAATTACTTAGCTGCATTATTTTTACCAAATACTCTTACAAAATCAAATGAGGATGAAAATTTGTTTCTCTTTACAAGACATACGATTAATTTTAAGACATTGTTTTTGTTTTTTGACAATGTATGCCTTGTCTTCAATTTTACAATAAAATGTATTGATTGTCTTTTTACTATAAAAATGCATTAATGTTTTTTTAATAAAAATATAATATTGCTGGTAATTTCAAGACAAAAAGGTTCAGTAATGGTAAATTTTTATAAAACGGTGTTGCTTGTATTTTTATTATAAAAAATGTATTTTTATACTTTCATAGTGTTTCATTTTTGTTTGGGGGATCATTATTTGCCCATAGTTGGGACCCTAACAGGTGCTACCACCACCGGGCAGAGCGGACCTGGGAACAACAGCAATTAAGAGGTTGTTCCATGCTTCACAAAACCTCCACTCTTGTTGCAGGCTGCAGTTTATACCGATACAGAAGACGGGAGTTTTTATTTTCTGAGAAAGGTTTCCAAATAAAGTTAGAGTGCCCAGGCTACCCTGCTATTTAACCCATACCTGGTGGGGAGAAGAAACGAATTTATGCATTCCCTAAGGGGATTAGTACAAATGAGAACCCACTAGTTATATTAGGATTTGAACTCGGCTCGCCGATTCCAAATTCCGCGTCGAAAACTGTTACTGTACCGGCACGCCTTCTTTGAGGTTAAGTATTAAAACATTGGATCTACGTTGTGGTGTAGTAGACACATGCACAGAATGAGAAATCGGAGATCCGAGATCGAATTCCACTGAAATTAGTTACATCCACTTACGCGCAAATAACCTTGGGAGAGGCATGTATACATCTCTTCTCCTCGCAACTGCGGGTTTAATAAAAAGACAGACTGGGTTCTATAGCCTTGGTTGGCAATCAGTTTATAGCAGAAAGGAACGGCAACCTACTACGGGAAAATATGCCACCTAGTCAGTCATAAAGAGAAAGGGAAGCCGAGTCGGTTTCGTTCCATTTACTTACGCGCAATTACCCCTGGTCAACGTATGAACTCGTCTCTTCTTCCTGAGGGGAATGTGAATGGGTCGACAATGGGTACATAGCACGGCCAGTTTTAGCTGTGAAAGTCTGAACTAGCGAAACTAAGGAATATAGCTCGTCTGAACATTTGCCATGGAAATAGCAACAGAGTGACGAATTTCAGTCGGGATCGTTTACACGCAAATACCCCTTGGGAAGGTATGAACCCTTCTCTTCTCACCTGCAGCTATGGGCTGAATAACAGGACGGACCGGTTCTTATAGCCGTAGTTGGCAGCCAGTCTACCGCAGAAAGAAACAGTAGCTCACTGCAGGAAAATACTTGGTTAGTCAGCCAAGAAAGACACATGATAGCCCAAATCACGTATGGCACTTGTCTGACTGATTAACAAATTGTAGTTTTTCTTTTGTTTTTAACGTTAGTTTTTAACGTTGGTTATTGTCGTCGGTCGGTGAAATGTTCACAACTGCTTTAACCACCAAATTTTGCTAAAAGAAGCATATAAAAATGATGATGATAATAATAATAATAATAAATTATAAACTGGGATCTAGCGCTTTCTACCCTTCCTAAAAGTGTATCGCATATGACACTTTTCTGATTGATTAAAAAATTTTAGTTTTTCTTTTGTTTTTAACGTTGGTTATTGTCGTCGGTCGGTGAAATGTTTACAACTTCTTTAACCACCAAATTATGCTAAAAGAAATCTATAAATATTATTATTATTATTATTATTAATAATTCGGAAGCTAGCGTTCTCTTCCCTTCTTTCTAAGATCACATTAGTGTGTGTTTTAATAATTTGCATAGGACTGACAGTCATAGTTGAAATTGCTTTGTTGCTCCTCTGGGTTGCATCTATATAATTTTGGTCGGATTAATAACAAGGCAGTATTCGTCTTTTGGTTCAGAAAATAGATTCCGTTTCTTATACTGTAAAGTAATCGCTCTATAAGCAAGCCCCAAGTGAAGAAATACAATTAAGATATAGTATCAGCGCTTATTTTGATGATTTTCATTACATAAAAAAGAAAGAGAGAAAAAGAGAGTGAGAGGATGATAAAAGTGGAGAGAGAGAGAGATAGAGGAAAGAAAGACAGAGAAAGATAAAAACAGTGAGACAGGTAGGATGACGAAGGGAAAGACAGAGAGAGAGTGGGGGGGAAGGAAAAAAGCAGAAAATGAATGAAAGAGAAAAAGGTAGATACGGAGTTAGAAAGGCAAAATGAAAGAGAAAGCGAGAATTGAGAGAGGGGAAAATGGACAAAACGAAAGAAAGAAAAATAGAGGGGGAGAAAGAAAGTGGAAGAGTTAAAGAGAATGAGATAAAAAAATGGAGAAAAAGAGAAAAGAAAGAGACTGAGAAAGAGAGATACAAAAGAAAGAGAGAAAGTAAAATAGAAAGAAGGAGATAAACAAGAGAAATGGAAAGAGAGAGAGTGAAAGTGAGGAAGAGAGAGAAAAAGATAGAGAAATATATATATATATATATATATATATATATAGAGAGAGAGAGAGAGAGAGAGAGTGTAAAGGAAAACTTAGAAGTATAGAAAAAAGAATAAGAAAAAGGTATATATTGTGAAAGCGGAAAAGTCGTATATATATATATATATATATTCAGAGAGAGCGAAAGAACAGTAAGAAATAAAGAAAAGAAAGAAAGAAAGAGACGAGAAAGAAAATAAGTATTTGCTATTGGTACTGGTAGACATATATATATATATATATATATATATATATTCCTATATCTATATTTTATATATATATATATATATATATATATATATATATATATATATATATATTCCTATATCTCTATCTTTATATATATATATATATATATATATATTCCTATATCTCTATCTTTATATATATATATATATATATATTCCTATATCTCTATCTTTATATATATATATATATATATATATGTATATATATATATATATTCCTATATCCTATCTTTATATATATATATATATATATATATATATATATATATATATATATATATATATATATATATATATATATATATATATATATATATATATATATATATCTATATCTCTATATATATATATATATATATATATTAGTTTCTGTCCCTAACTTCCTATATCTCTATCTTTCTGTCTCTTTCTCTCTCTTCACTGTCTTTGTATTTCTTTCTCTTTCCTCTCTCTCTCTCTCTCTCTCTATATATATATATATATATGACTCTCCTCTTTCTCTGCATCTCTCTCTCTCTAAATGTAGATGCAGAGAAAGTGGAGAAAATCATATACATATATATATATAGAGAGAGAGAGAGAGGGGAGAGGGAGAGAGAAAGACAAAGAGAGTGAAGAGAGAGAAAGAGAAGAGAGACAGCAAGATAGAGATATAGGAAGAATGCAATATATATATATGTATATATATATATGTATATATACATACGCGAGTTGTTAGGCATGTTTCGGCAATTGATATTAAACTATGAACAACAATGAGAAAGGAAAAGTGTGAAGAGTATCGGACTTTTCTAATCATATACGGCACAATAAACCGGGCTCAGATGTTTGTATATCGCAAAATGGTGCTCAATCCAGTTATTTTTAAAAGACTTTTATTGCCAACCGATGAGAGAGGTCTTTTCGTGTGGGAAACATAAATTATTTCCTAATCTTATCTCTTTGTATGAAGATGTCTCTTCACAAATATATTCAGCTCTTATTTCTGGCGGCCATATTTTGCTACTGATATTTGCGAAACCTTTTCCTAGTAAGACATAAGGCCGAATATAATGGAATCAGTTTAGAAATTTTCACTGAACGGAGAGTGATCAATGATTGGACAATGGCAGTGTTGGAATAAATGATGATAATTACTGGGGCGAGATTTTGAATTATCGCCCTCCCCCCCCACCTGACGATAATTAAGATTGAAGATTTGAAAGAATTCATCTCTTTCTCGGTGACTTTTCATAGCGAGAAGTCGTATTCTTTTCACTCACACCAACATGTAAGTACTTCGTCTACAGACGACGAAGGTTACTTTGAACTCTTCACATCTAATTTAATTTCTCATTTTGCCTTTTCTAAAATAACCTATCAATATAATTGTTAATATTTATTTATTTGAAATTCTATGATTTATTTTTCCGTGGCTTTACATGAGTCGCCCAAAATTGTTTGCAGGTGAAATGTAAAAGGAGCATAACAATCTCATTAAAAGTGTTGATACCCACAACAATAAATACCGAAAATACAACTTAGGATTTTATCGCCATGGTTTAGATTTATTCGGGCGTAGAATGCTAATGGTCATAGTAATATCAAACGTTTCCTTTTAAGAAAACATTCGGAATTCCTTGCCCGTTCAGACACTGCTACGTTTGGTTGAGAAATATAATATAGACACACACACACATGAGTGTATATATATATATATATATATATATATATTATGGAGTCCACCCCTTTTTGATACAAGTGAACTCGACCAGAGTGTTACTTGGGCTGCTGCCGTTAAATACCCAGAGTCAGTCAGAATATACGGAGAGATAGAGAGAGATTGGGAGAGTGAGCAGAGATTGTGATTGAGTTGGAGGTAGAGTAATAGTGTGAGGTAACCGTTTGTAGAAGTCAGTTACAAGCACGTAGACTCTAAGGAAGTCCTACTTCGAGACTGTGTGTGTGTGTATATATATATATATATATATATATATATATATATATATATAAGGTGTCCCAAAATAATGTATACACTCTTTGAATTGTTATAACTTATTCAATTTATGTATTTTGACTTGTAAATAAGATTAATACAAGAGAAAGAATACCCATTTAAAGAATTTGAGAGTAAAATATACAAAAAACATAGAAAATTAACTTTAATAAGATAAAAGCTAATTGGAGCAATGGCAGAATATTCATATAATGATGAGTGCACGTCAAGTGCTCAAAATGGTTGCCGTTCTGTTAAATACACTTTTCATATCTTGAAAACAAACGTCCAGTATCATTTGCTCTGGTATTTGAGCACATTCTTCTTCAATTGCTACTCTCATTTCAGCAATTGTTTCAGATTTCCTGCTGTAAGCGTTCTCTTTTAGAAACCCCCACCAAAAGAAATCCCAGGGTATCAAATCTGGTGATCCTGGTGGGTATTCAACTGTCCCTCTTCTTCCAATCCATCTGTTTTGCATATTTTCATCCATATAAAAATGTATTAACTATTAATGATTAAAGAGTTATTTTGGGACACCATATATATATATATATATATATATGTTTTTAACGGTACAAAAACGTATTATGACATTAAAGGCAAGAAATTTTTTTACGATAGGCCATGATAAATTTTAAAACAAAAACACAAACACAAGTCGACCGGTTTCGTCCCCTCTCGTCAGATCTATAAAAGGGGAAACAAATTATGAGAAGAAAGTCTGTCGCAGATGACGTGAATGAATGGACACAAGAGAAAAAAAAAAGGTTGGCTCCATTATCAAGCGATATGCAGTAACTTTTGAAGAAAATGATTTACTTTTTACTTTTTAAAGCGGAATTTAATTAGGAGGGGGAACAATATTTCAAAATTTTATGGGTATGTACGTATTTGAGGTATCAAAAGACAGATCTAATCTTGAGCAGAAAAGTGAAAAAACGTAGATTACAGATTAGGTGTGTGTATGTTATTCATACTTATCTAGATCAGCCGTCATATATAGACGTGTCACCCTTGCTTCCAGTTAAGAGTATATTCATAAAAAATTAAATTAAATTTACCCATTGTTGGATACATATACCTCGCCGATTTATTTCATTGTATCTTATGAATATACTCTTCACCGGAAGCAATGGTGACACGCCTATACACGACGGCTCACCTAGACAAGTATGAATAACTTATACACACCTAACCTAGGTTTTTTTCACTTCTCTGCTCTAGCTTAGATCGGTCTTTAGATTCGTCAAATACGTAGATACCCATAAAATTTTGAAATCTTGTTCCCCCCTCCTAATTAAACTCTCCAATATAATACTACTCCGTTTTAAAAAGTAAAAAGTAAATCATTTTCTTCAAATGTTACTGCATATCGCTTGATAATGGAAGAAGTTTAAGTTTCTGAAACAGAAATTTCCGTGTCACGATGAAAAATATTTTTAAATATAAATATTATAATATGCATATATATATATATATATATATATAAATAAATAATTTTTCAGGAAAATTGATTTATCAAATTCATTGTTACCGCTATTCCCAGCATTGATAGGGACTTCCTTTCTAACCTTTCGTTTGATGTGGACTCGCAACATCTTGATTATGTCATTGTTTTCTCTTCGAGTTAAATGCAATATCCATTTTTGCTGTTGTTAAACTACATCCAGCAATAAGGCATGGACCCCTTCTTAATTATTGTTGTTCCCAGGTCTCTCCTGATACTGGGTGGTAGGGACTGTTAGGGTCCCAGCTATGGAGAAATAGATAACCCCCAAACTGGATTCAAAACACCATGAAAGTATAAAAATAGATTTTTATAGTAAAAATACCAACAATACATTTTTAAAAATTACCAACAATACACTTTTGAAAAAATAAAATATTACCAGCAATACATTTGACACTCGACAAAAACCCTCATTTCAAATCTTGTGGATTCCGAGATGAAATCCGGTACCAATAAATAACAAACGCCAAGAATGAATATAGGAAAATAATGTATTAACTTAATAATACAAACTGGTAATGCAGGTTAGTAGTTCCAGAAATGCGGGTTAGTAGAAATATATATATATATCGTCTTTGTAATTCAGGCCGTAGATATCTCTATGTCTGGACTCGACTATAACTCTGGTTGAATACCCGGACTCGACGTATTGCGGTATTGCTTCTTTACTGAGTTTACGTGCTCGCTGAATGTGACTCTTGCCCGCTACCCTTGTTCGTTCTCCCAGCATTATTATATGTATACTCTGGGTGAGTCCATTTGTGTAAAAAGGGGAGGACTCCTCAACAACAAAAATACGTCAATGAAACCTGATCCAGAAACTGATTTCTTACAAAGAATACATATTCTATTCATGCGAATCTATTCTAAAAATCTTGTCGGCATTAAATAACCCATTGAGGTGTTGATATGCCTTAAAACAAAATAAATCCAATCCATTTTAGTCTTTTCTGCCATTGAAAGTCTTCAAGTGATATGGTTTCTGATATCTGATACAGTTCTATGTTTGTACTTCTGTAGCGATAATCCAAAGTTTGAAAAAAATGGTCCTCAGTAAGACCTATGGTCTTTATTTGTTCAAAGCCATTTTTAATCCCTCATCTAAGAAAGCTGCTGTATACAGTTCAGGGTTTGGCGTCATGCATGAAGTCCATATGTAAGTTTCGATTTGACGAGGCTTTTTAAGAAAATGATTCGATGATGGTACAAATCTCAGTTTTGAAATGCTCGCTGGACTTAAATTATCAGTGGAGGGACAAATACAGGAAATACAACCCAGACTTCTTTCGTTTGGGTTGAGAGTTCAAGCGTTATTCGCATGTAGAATGATAATTTTAATGGCAATATTAACCGTTGTCTTATAAGGAAACATCTGGTATTTATTAACTGAGCAGCCAGTGTTACTGTCAGCTGAAATTTATAAAATCTTTCTCTAAAAACAGTTTTTTTTTGGAAATAGGTTTCTCAAGTCAAGTAGCTGTTATTTCTTTGTCAAGTATTAATGGGGTCCTAAATCTTTATTTGAAGCAATCTGGAATGTAAACATCATGATTATGCTGTTATTTTATCTACGAGTTACATGCGCTAGCCATTTTAGTTGTTGTTTCTGTTGAAAATCTTCAATTGATGACGTTTCTGTTATTGATAAAATTCTTTGTGATTCTGTAGCACCAGTCTACGAGATCTATCGAAAGACAATCCCCTTAAATACCCACTGGGGTAATTTACTTGAAAGCATTTTTGACCATTTTTAATCATTGGTCAGAAAAAACGTTTGTATATCGGTGAGAGTTTAGATATTTCTGAACGAGTCGGACGCCATGCATGATATCCACATAAAAATCCCGAAAGAACGAGGATATTTAAGACAATTATTCCAGTTCACAGTGGACCAGATCGCTTGACGACTCCCTTCAAAGCAATGACAGAAACGAGGAATGTTTATATCAGATCACTGCTCGACTCTTTAAAGCAGTGACAGAAAGGAAGAATTTTTATGCCAGATCTCTTGTCGACTCTTTTCAAAGCAGTCACTGAAACAAGGAATGTTTATGTCAGATCTCTTGTAGACTCTCTTTAAAGCAGTGAGAGAAACGAGGAATGTTTATGCCAGATTTCTTGTAGACTCTCTTTAAAGCAGGGACAGAAACGAGGAATGTTTATGTCAGATTTCTTGTAGACTTTCTTTAAAGCAGTGACAGAAACGAGGATTGTTTATGCCAGATTTCTTGTAGACTCTCTTTAAAGCAGTGACAGAAACGAGGATTGTTTGTGCCAGATTTCTTGTAGGCTCTCTTTAAAGCAGTGACAGAAACGAGGAATGATTATGTCAGATCTCTTGTAGACTCTCTTTAAAGCAGTGACAGAAACGAGGAATGTTTATGTCAGATCTCTTGTAGACTCTCTTTAAAGCAGTGACAGAAACGAGGAATGATTATGTCAGATCTCTTGTAGACTCTCTTCAAAGCAGTGACAGAAACGAGGATTGTTTGTGCCAGATTTCTTGTAGACTCTCTTTAAAGCAGTGACAGAAACGAGGAATGATTATGTCAGATCTCTTGTAGACTCTCTTTAAAGCAGTGACAGAAACGAGGATTGTTTATGCCAGATTTCTTGTAGACTCTCTTTAAAGCAGTGACAGAAACGAGGATTGTTTGTGCCAGATTTCTTGTAGGCTCTCTTTAAATCAATGACAGAAACGAGGAATGATTATGTCAGATCTCTTGTAGACTCTCTTTAAAGCAGTGACAGAAACGAGGAATGATTATGTCAGATCTCTTGTAGACTCTCTTTAAAGCAGTGACAGAAACGAGGATAGTTTGTGCCAGATTTCTTGTAGACTCTCTTTAAAGCAGTGACAGAAACGATGAATGATTATGTCAGATCTCTTGTAGACTCTCTTTAAAGCAGTGACAGAAACGAGGAATGATTATGTCAGATCTCTTGTAGACTCTCTTTAAAGCAGTGACAGAAACGAGGAATGTTTATGTCAGATTTCTTGTAGACTCTCTTCAAAGCAGTGACAGAAACGAGGAATGATTATGTCAGATCTCTTGTAGACTCTCTTTAAAGCAGTGACAGAAACGAGGATTGTTTATGCCAGATTTCTTGTAGACTCTCTTTAAAGCAGTGACAGAAACGAGGATTATTTGTGCCAGATTTCTTCTAGGCTCTCTTTAAAGCAGTGACAGAAACGAGGAATGGTTATGACAGATATCTTGTAGACTCTCTTTAAAGCAGTGACAGAAACGAGGAATGATTATGTCAGATCTCTTGTAGACTCTTTTAAAGCATTGACAGAAACGAGGATAATTTGTGCCAGATTTCTTGTAGACTCTCTTTAAAGCAGTGACAGAAACGAGGAATGATTATGTCAGATCTCTTGTAGACTCTCTTTAAAGCAGTGACAGAAACGAGGAATGATTATGTCAGATCTCTTGTAGACTCTCTTTAAAGCAGTGAGAGAAACGAGGAATGTTTATGTCAGATTTCTTGTAGACTCTCTTTAAAGCAGTGACAGACACGAGGATTGTTTGTGCCAGATTTCTTGTAGACTCTCTTCAAAGCAGTGACAGAAACGAGGAATGTTTATGTCAGATTTCTTGTAGACACTCTTTAAAGCAGTGACAGAAACGAGGAATGATTATGTCAGATCTCTTGTAGACTCTCTTCAAAGCAGTGACAGAAACGAGGATTGTTTGTGCCAGATTTCTTGTAGACTCTCTTTAAAGCAGTGACAGAAACGAGGAATGATTATGTCAGATCTCTTGTAGACTCTCTTTAAAGCAGTGACAGAAACGAGGAATGATTATGTCAGATCTCTTGTAGACTCTCTTTAAAGCAGTGACAGAAACGAGGATTGTTTATGCCAGATTTCTTGTAGACTCTCTTTAAAGCAGTGACAGAAACGAGGAATGATTATGTCAGATCTCTTGTAGACTCTCTTCAAAGCAGTGACAGAAACGAGGATTGTTTGTGCCAGATTTCTTGTAGACTCTCTTTAAAGCAGTGACAGAAACGAGGAATGATTATGTCAGATCTCTTGTAGACTCTCTTTAAACAGTGACAGAAACGAGGAATGATTATGTCAGATCTCTTGTAGACTCACTTTAAAGCAGTGAGAGAAACGAGGAATGTTTATGTCAGATTTCTTGTAGACTCTCTTCAAAGCAGTGACAGAAACGAGGAATGATTATGTCAGATCTCTTGTAGACTCTCTTTAAAGCAGTGACAGAAACGAGGAATGTTTATGCCAGATTTCTTGTAGACTCTCTTCAAAGCAGTGACAGAAACGAGGAATGATTATGTCAGATTTCTTGTAGACTCTCTTTAAAGCAGTGACAGAAACGAGGATTGTTTATGCCAGATTTCTTGTAGACTCTCTTTAAAGCAGTGACAGAAACGAGGATTGTTTGTGCCAGATTTCTTCTAGGCTCTCTTTAAAGCAGTGACAGAAACGAGGAATGATTATGTCAGATCTCTTGTAGACTCTCTTTAAAGCAGTGACAGAAACGAGGAATGATTATGTCAGATCTTTTGTAGTCTCTCTTTAAAGCAGTGACAGAAACGAGGAATGATTATGTCAGATCTCTTGTAGACTCTCTTTAAAGCAGTGAGAGAAACGAGGAATGTTTATGTCAGATTTCTTGTAGACTCTCTTTAAAGCAGTGACAGACACGAGGATTGTTTGTGCCAAATTTCTTGTAGACTCTCTTCAAAGCAGTGACAGAAACGAGGAATGTTTATGTCAGATCTCTTGTAGACTCTCTTTAAAGCAGTGACAGAAACGAGAAATGATTATGTCAGATCTCTTGTAGACTCTCTTTAAAGCAGTGACAGAAACGAGGAATGTTTATGTCAGATTTCTTGTAGACTCTCTTTAAAGCAGTGACAGACACGAGGATTGTTTGTGCCAGATTTCTTGTAGACTCTCTTCAAAGCAGTGACAGAAACGAGGAATGTTTATGTCAGATTTCTTGTAGACTCTCTTTAAAGCAGTGACAGAAACGAGGAATGATTATGTCAGATCTCTTGTAGACTCTCTTCAAAGCAGTGACAGAAACGAGGATTATTTATGCCAGATTTCTTGTAGATTCTCTTTAAAGCAGTGACAGAAACGAGGATTGTTTGTGCCAGATCTCTTGTAGACTCTCTTTAAAGCAGTGACAGAAACGAGGAATGTTTATGTCAGATCTCTTGTAGTCTGTCTTTAAAGCAATGACAGAAACGAGGAATGTTTATGCCAGATCTCTTGTAGTCTGTCTTTAAAGCAGTGACAGAAACGAGGAATGTTTATGCCAGATTTCTTGTAGTCTCTCTTCAAAGCAGTGACAGAAACGAGGATTGTTTGTGCTAGATCTCTTATCGAATCTCTCCAAAACAGTGACAGAAACGAGGAATTTCAGTGTTTCTGGAAGCTCTGAAACTTTTTCTCTGTTTTATTCTCTTGGTAAATGCCTGAAAAGGCATTGCAATTGGAACACCTTGATAAATAAAGATAGACAGATTTGATACGATAAATTAACTTTAGATATAATGAATATTCTATTAAAAAGACTGAATATAATATTTGTTTCTTTTCCTATATATGGCGTTACATTTATTTCACAGACATAGACATTTATTTTTATTTTCCCTGATCTGAATTTTGTGAAGGTAGAGTAAGCAGGAAGCGTCAGATAATTTTTGAAGTAGCGATATGTGGAGAACTCCGTTACAAATTGTAGAAAACATTCAATAGATTCTAGTATCATTAAAGTCTTAATTCTGTGTAAAAGTAGACATTATCTCAATTTTGTGCAAAAATAGTCTCATACAAACTTCAAAATCAAATTCACACATTAAATTTTATTAACCAGTCAGTGATAATGTCTCCCACGCCATTCAATCTTTAAAAAAAGTAGATAGCATTCTTATCGATTGCTATAAAAAATTGAAGGATCACAGCCAGAAAATGATTAACAATCTTTTCTCTCTTAAAAATAGATATTAAAAATTAAGAAATTTATTTATTTACCAATAAATCTTCTGAGATTAGTAATCCTAAGTTTTAACTTTCTGTGATCCGATTTTTTCTTATAAATAACGAACGTAAATTAACATACTTCTGACTTCAAAATAATTTACCGGATATTGTAAACAATATTGAATTCTAAAATTATCGCATACTCAAATTAACTTATTGAGTACTAAGTTCCTTCTTGCAAATTATTTCTTGTTTTTAAGGTATTTTCATAAACCAGATTGCACAGTTGTATTACGGAAACACTTGAGCGAAATATATAAACAAAGCGAGGTCGTCAAAGCTGTAATGTCACTGATATCATTGCCCGACAGCTTGCCTGTTGCTGGAATCACATCATACACATACATAATAGAATGTAAATCGTTAATTTTAGCATAAAAAAAATTCACATATACTTTTTCACCCTAAACTAACACAAGTTATATCTTTAGTGTTGTAAAAAGAAACATTTTCCGTACGAACTATGTTTAAGGTGAATTTTATAAATTGTTTCTTTAAACTTAAAAGAAAACAAAGATTATTTTTATACTCAATAAAAAATTATTTAAATATGTAGAGCTGTGTTTGAAGATTATTTTCTTCGCTTTTCACACATTTTTTCTACACAACGCAAACGACCATTTTCATATACTATTCTACTTGAACTCTACAACGAGATTGGAACCCAATAAATGCTCAAAGCAGGGCGTAGGGTGCTCAGTGAGTACAACAGTTAATCAGGAGTGGAGAAAAATTAGTGTCTTGATGAAAAGTTATAGTTAAGTATTGAATGACACTTGCTTCCATCGATCTGTGAGATCTAAGTTAGAGGAGCGATCAGCTGCCAGGCTCTTGTTATCCATAATTTTGGATTAACGGTGGTATCATACGTGATAAATTTCTTGGTGATGGACTCAAAACGGTTATTAATAACATAAGGAGGCTGAAGGGGCGATATTGTGACGTGCGTTTACTCGCATTTTTTGAAAACATAGCATACAGGGCATATATATGAATCAGCTAAGTGACAAAGCTTATATATATATATATATATATATATATATATATATATATATATTAATGTATATATTCATGTATATATATATATATATGTTCATTTATATAATCATATATATATATATATATTCGCATATATATTTTCATATAATTATTTATTCAAAAATTATAACATAAACATATTATAACATCACTACAAAAATAGCCATTTTTTTCAAAACTCCTGGTGTCTAATCAAGTGATGGTGTTGATATATTCATAATATAGATATTAATATATACGTTTCCTATTTGTTCTTTATCTTATATATAGTCATATATACGCATTAACATATATATATTCATATAGATGTTTATATATATATATATATATATATATATATATATATATATATATTCTGTTTATACGTTATTTTTATAAATATAATTTAAGTAAATGTTCTATTTTATTTTTTAATTAAACAGTATTGATTACATTTACCGTCCTGAATGTTCGAGAAATTTCGTAGAAAATATGCGTTCGCCGACAGGAATCGAACCTGTAACCCTAATGGGAACCGTCATTTTGTCTGACGTATTGTTAACCGTTCAGCCGTCTTGGTTAGCAAAGGCCGAATTACTGTTTATAAACACATTTCTACAATTTTTCTCGATCGATCATTTCTGCTCCCGAAACGTATCTTAACGTAAACAATGACAACATACTATCAAAGAGATAAAAATTTCTTTTTATGCGTTATTTGTAATTTTTTTATACTTATATCTATGAAAATAACGTATAAACATAAAATGTATTAAATAATTATCGGACTTAATCCATTTCATTATATATATATATATATATATATATATATATATATATATATATATAGGTTTATCACTGTCTATTGACTAATGATAGCAATTCGTTTATATTAAACGAAATAGGAAAAACTTCTAATAAATCACCTAGAATTACAATTAAATGATAAAGTAAGGTTTGTGAATATATCGACCGAAGGGTGTTTGAAATAAAAAAGAAGGAAATAGTGTAAAAAGATTATGTCAGACATTCAGAAGCTATTGTTTTGTCTCTCGATTTAATAATCTTTAGGTTATAGCGTCGTCCGTCGATATGAAAAAGGACATCTGCTTTAATTACAAATGATTCCCACGAAGGTCAGAACTGAAAATAGATAGGCTGGACGAAATGACAGCACGTTGCTGGATTATATTTCACACGCTTTTCGTCAAAACGTGGCCTTTGTGTATCTCACAATGAAACAATAAATATTCATTCAGCGTTATAATCTTCTTCAATTATGTTTCGTTTCTTCTATCATATTTTTCTTTTTTTTTTCAAATTCTTTCTCTTTTGTTTTTATTCTTTTTTTTTGTTTTTTCGTTTCATTTTATTTTTCGTTTTTATTTTGGTTTTTCATTTTTTTTTCTCATCATTTTTCATTTTTCTCGTCTTTGAAGTTCTATTTCTAATATTTCATTCTTACACATTTTCTCTTCTTTTTCTCTTTCTTCCTTTTTTATTATTTTTCTCCATTTTCTTTTTATCTCTTCTTGCTCCTACTCTTTCCTTCCTCATGTTTTCTTCTTTCCTTTTCTCGCCATTGTAATTTTCCGTCTTTTTTTTTCTCATTTTTCATTTCTCTTTTTTCTTATTTCCTTCTCTTTGCTTCTCTTTATCTTTTTCTTCTCTTTTCCCTTTTCTTGCTATTGTCATTTTCCGTCTTTTTCCATCTCTTTATTTTCTCTTTTTTTTCTATTTCCTTCTCTTTGCTTCTTTATCCTTTTCTTCTTTCCTTTTTCTCGCCATTGTCATTGTCCGTTTTTCTTTTCCACATTTTCTTTCTTTTCTTAATGCACTTTCTTTTCTTTTCCTTCTTAATTTCTTCTTTCTGTTTCTTTTTTCTCTGTCATTTTTTGTCTTTTTCTACATTTTTAGTTTCTTTTTCTCATTTTTTTCTCGTTCTTTTTCTTCATTTTTCTTTTTTTTGTTTCTTATTTCTCTTTCTTCTATCTTTTTTCATTATTTCTTTGATTTTATTATCTTCTATTCTTCTATTTATTTTCTTCTTTCTGTAGTTTTCCTTTTTTTTCTTCATCTTTTTTTCTTTCTCGTTTTCTTTAGATGTTTGCCTCTCCTTTTCTTCTTTTTTTTTCTTCTCTTTTTCAGTTTCCTCTTTCTCCTAACGGCCAGTTGTCATTATTCTCTTTTTCTCATTCTTCCTTTAATTAATTCTGAAGGGACACATCACAAAAAAAAAAGAAGAAAGTTTGTTGCTAGTGAATCATAACCCACTGAGCTAAAAGTCCGTCACACAAAGTATTACTTCTGTAATAATTTCCCTCCTTAACCGTTACTCTACAATCAACATCTTGTACCATATCCAATTAGGATCTCGGCGATTATCGCTCTCTACAACTTCCTATCCATTGTAGATCTAAGCAATGTTGCTTCCTGTTCTGACATCCATTTACACAATCACATTACGCAGGGATGTTTTTCTGTCTCTCTTGCCTTCAATATGTCCTGTGAGTGTTATATTCCCCAAATACCTCTTTCCTCATGTGTCCCAGAAGTTTGAACAGTCTCTTTCTATTTCTAAGCATAAGTGTCCATTCTATTTCCATTAAGACATCCTTGTTTCTCACATGTCTCATACACTGCATCCTCATTATCCTTCTGTAGAACCACGTATCTGTTGCCTTGTCTCCTCTTCATTTATGATGGAATTGTCCACCATTCGCTTCCATATAGAAGGACCGATATTACATAAGTGTCTAACACTCTTTTATTTTGTTCTAACTAAATATTCCTGTTTCTTAATACTTAGCTTTTGGAAGGCATCTTCTACTATACATTGTCATAGATGAAGATAGATATTACATAGCAGTAAAATACTCTTACCTTCGTTTCTATCGAAAGTATTCAGTTAAATTCAAATAACCTTGGGGAAGGTAGGAATCCATGGCTTCCCCCATCTATGGGTTATATATTAAGATTTGTATTTAGAAAAATCATTGATAAAAGAAGAAAAATGTTAATGAATTATTAACTATCCAAATATTTTAACATTAAATAACCCAGAAAGGCTGTTTTTTTACAATAAGGTTTTCATGTACAAGAGCCGGGGGTCCCTCGAGGTAGACGGTTACGTCAAAGGGTAGCTTATATGGATAGGAGGGGAAGATAACAGTTAACTCTAGACTTGAACAGGTTAGGATTGCAATGATCGGGAGGAAACATCCTCTTGGGAGGCTGTTCCACAGAGCAGTGGCTCATGGGAAGAAGCTGTTAGAGTGGAAATTAGTTCTTACCGATGCGATACGGAGAGAATTTGGGTGGTTTGATACAATGTAAGTGATATGGCGGGTCCTAGCCGTGAAGTTTAGTGTTGTATCGTCGAACTGAATGATACACAGAGAAGAAGTGCTTAATATATTTATTCAGCACCAGTATCCGGTGCTAACGGATACATACAAAAATTGCAGAACGATATGTTACAAAACAATTAACAAGACAACTTACAAGGATCAAATGCTGTATAGTCAAACGATGTAAGATCAGTCCGGATATTAATCAACTTAGTATCAACTTATTAATCAACTATTGAAGTCCTCACAAGGAATAGAGGAGGGTCAAATGCTGTATAGCCAAACAAAGTAAGATCAGTCCGAATATTAATCAGCTTAGTATCAACTTATTAATCAACTATTGAAGACCTCACAAGGAATAGAGGAGGGTCAAATGCTGTATAGCCAAACAAAGTAAGATCAGTCCGAATATTAATCTGCTGAGTATCAACTTATTAATCAACTTATTAATCAACTATTGAAGTCTTCACAAGGAATAGAGGAGGGTCAAATGCTGTATAGCCAAACAGAGTAAGATCAGTCCGAATATTAATCAGCTTAGTATCAACTTATTAATCAACTATTGAAGTCATTAATCGTAGACTATTTAAGGCTATGAGCCAGACCATCTGATAGTGTGTTGAAGGGGTGCTAGCTACATTACAACAGTTAGAACTGGCGGAAGTAAAGAATGTAGTTCGTCTGAGCAATTTCCATGGGAATAACGATAGAGCAGTGAGAGACTCGTCACATCCTGCCCGGGGAAGAGAGAGGTTGGAAGATAAAAAAAGAATTCTTCCCCAACAAGAACTCGGAAACGCTTTTCAATTCTATCAAGACTGGAATTACGTTGTGCTTCCCCGCTTCTCAAAAACTTCAATCTCCTGACCTGAAGCCATCCTGTCGTCATATCCAGGACTACCTTAGGGTTGCTTGGATCGATAAGGCCAGCGAACACAACGACCAAAATGTTTTGATAATAACAACAAAGGGGGGGGGGCAATAGACCGAATGTAAATGCTATGAATAATGATAAGTCCTCCTCACAGAAATTAGATTTTATTTGTCATATTAGAAAAAAAAATACTAAACGCTCCTCAAATCTGTTCTAACAAGCTCACAAGCTATCAGTCTCCACTAAAACACTTTTTAATTCTGCTTCGCCATTTGTTTTTTACGACTTAACATTTTGTAGGTTATTTAAAGCCAGAAAACATTTCTATACCGTAAGAATTCTCTGAAGATAATAATGATTTTCAGATACCAGTCCTACTAATTGAGACCATAACATGGCGGCGAGGTTGGTGGATTCATACCCTTCTAAAGGGTATTTGCGAGTAAGTGAATATAACAAACGCAACTGGGAATGAAACTCGTCCTTCCAATATCCAATTTTGTGCCGTTTTCCATTGTACTGCCTACGCATTCATGCTTACAGCACCTGGAATTCCCAGGCGGACACCAATCTAAGTACTGACTAGACTCGATGAAAATAACCTTGGGGAAGGTATGAATCCAACTCTTCTTCCCAGCTATGGGTTAATTAGTAGAACTTGTATTAGTACATCTTCATTATCTAAAAAAAAATTCAATCTAAAAATATTTTCTGGCTTTAAATAAACCGTAAAAGGTTGATAAGTCGTAATGAACAAATCAATCACTCGTCTCTGAAAATTGTTCACTCTTTTCTTATAAGTAGAGCGAGTTCTATTATAACTAATTTCCCTGACCAGGAACGCCTCGTCAAGATGTTGAGTAGCAATATACCTATAGAAATAAGAGCTTCCGCTTGTTAGCTTCCGGCTAAAAAACAACGTAAGAATCACCTCCATTGTATAGGGAGCAGAGTGTAACTTTTACTAACTCTACCTCTTGGGAAACGGAGGCAGAATATGATACTCGTATTTGAAAACTACAAGTTCAATGGTAGGCACACAGTTTCCTACAATTTTTGCTGTCTTATGAATGAATGGCTTTGAACGTAACGGTCGAACCAGGAGGCCTTTTGCGACCGAAATTTTAAACGATTGTCGGACTATACTTGATACACTAATATGGATTCTTCCCTGGCTTTTGAAACTGTGGTAGTTTCAAAATAATATTAAGCCCCATAGGTGGCATTTCCACTCAAGCAGTA
This sequence comes from Acanthosepion pharaonis, assembly GCA_903632075.3. NCBI lineage: Eukaryota > Metazoa > Mollusca > Cephalopoda > Sepiida > Sepiidae > Acanthosepion > Acanthosepion pharaonis. The sequence continues at coordinate 1,129,543 of CAHIKZ030004634.1, read as the reverse complement.
CCTCTCCTTCAGGGAAGGGCCGAGATCAGTACCCGGTGTCTGAGGCGCACCCAAAAGGGGAAGTGCCGAGGAGGTTTGAGCATTAGTTATGCTATATATATATATATATATATATATATATAGAGAGAGAGAGAGAGAGAGTAAAGCATGGAACAAGAAGGAGTTCCACAAGCGAGAAGTGTGAGAAAAGAGACTGTTAGCATAGAATTTAGCCGTTGAACCTACTTTAAACTTGGACTTCATGTTATATTCAGTAGCGATCGGGCGCGTTTAAAAATAACTTAAACTTACGTCTATAATGGCTGTACCTCCAGCGTCTGTTTTATTTGCTGCAACATATCTTCGTTTCTTTTGCAAATATTACAAATATTATCTATCTATCTATCTATCTATCTATCTATCTAGTTCTCTCTTTATATCTATCTATCTATCTATCTATCTAATTCTCTCTTTATATCTATCTATCTATTTATCTATCTATCTATCTAGTTCTCTCTTTATATCTATCTATCTATCTAATTCTCTCTTTATATCTATCTATCTATTTATCTATCTATCTAGTTCTATCTATCTATCTATCTATCTATCTAGTTCTCTCTTTATATCTACCTATCTAATTCTCTCTTTATATCTATCTATCTATCTAGTTCTCTCTTTATATCTGTCTATCTATCTATCTATCTATCTAGTTCTCTCTTTATATCTGTCTAACTATCTATCTATCTATCTATCTAATTCTCTCTTTCTATCTATCTATCTAGTTCTCTCTTTATATCTAATTCTCTCTTTCTATCTATCTATCTAGTTCTCTCTTTATATCTAATTCTCTCTTTCTATCTATCTATCTAGTTCTCTCTTTATATCTAATTCTCTCTTTCTATCTATCTATCTAATTCTCTCTTTATATCTATATATCTATATATATATGTATATTATCTATCTATCTTTCTCTCTCTATATATATATATTATCTATCCTCCTCTCTCTCTCTCTCTATATATATATATATATATATATTATCTATCCTCCTCTCTCTCTCTCTCTCTCTCTCTCTATATATATATATATATATATATATATATATACGGAAGTCTATGGCAAAGTGGCATGGACAGTTTTCTTTAAAGTTCAATGCATTTCATGTTAAGAGAAGCGTTTCTATTTATATCGTCTCGAGTATAATGAAACCATTTCATTTTGCATCCACAATTGCTCAAATTAACTACTGAAGCAAAAGAGCGACAATTACTTGCGTCTTTAACCTACAAATCTCGTTCGCTGACTTGTTCTGCAAAGAGAAATCTGCTCATCTATATTCTATCATATTTAGGCCAAACTGGCTATTCTCTTAACATCAGTGCCCTACTGGCAGATGAAGAACAAGCCATCTTTTTATGCATTTAATTCCTCACTCTCACTTATTCCAATGCTCTCGTCTCCGCTAACCAGAGATTTTAACTAGAGATTTTTTTCCTCGTGTCTAGCCATAATTCGTTCTTCTACCTGTGGAACCGCGTCTAAGCACCCAATTAACCCAACCTTATTCACATTGGGTGTTTTGTTTTCCTCAAATCTTTAAAGTACTTGTAATTCCTAGTTGGCAACATATTTCAATTACTCCCTCCCACAATTTCTCTTGATTCAGTGAGGGTGTGTAACACGTAGAATGGCGCAGTTGTAGCTCGGTTGCTGTGGGAGGTAGATGTCGTTTTTGTCTTCTTTGTCTTGTCATCCCTACCTAACTAATGAAAGTAAATCTTTCTTATATATATATATATATATTATATATGCCTATCTAGACGACTCACGTTACACCCACCCGACCATAGTTCAATTAGAACTTATTTAAACACACTCGAAAACCTACCAAACTCCATCCGAAACATACTTGTAGAAAATACAATTATAATAGCTTCATCCACATGTAAAAAAATTAAAAATAAAGGAAGCCCTAATAATCAAAAAGGAAAAGCCAACACTCAATAATATTAACTACGAACACGGCCACAATGAGCTGACCGTTTTTGGAAAATAAAACATTCCCATAATTTCAGATATATGCATAAAAACCCACACATTCAGTTAAAAATAAAATAAAAAATTAAAAAATCGTCCTCGATAATGGTTAAAAGAATAGCCGAAAGCGCTCGGATATACAGAATTTCGAACAGTTTTTACACACTTTGTATCCAGAAAAGAAAACATTTGTATGGACACAAAATAAAAGTGTAACTTAAACATAGTAACTTGTCAGTGGCCTTCAATGAAACTTGTATAAAAGAGGGATTACTGATCAAATACACAATTATATATATATATATATATATATATATATATATATATATATATATATATATATATATATATATATATATACATAAAATAAATAAACATTGAAATATTAGTTAAAATTGTACACGTTAAAAAGTACTCACTTTCAAGTAGGAAAACCAAACTTGCAGTGCGACTTAATATCTTAAAAAGTTAAGAATGCTAACGGCGGTTTCGGTCGCTAAGGCCTCGTCTGGTGGTTTGTTCAGCGAATCATTCAGAGGCAACACAAGACCTTAAATGCCTTCATTCGACACCGGAAGTAACGGGGTATGTTGTGGAAAAAAAAAATGAAAGGGATGGAAAAAAATTTATTTTTCAACTTTATCCAGGTTCGTATAACCCCCAAATTAACTTCTTGACGTGTCGCCATTCCAGCTATTTTTGGCTATTTTTGTAGTGATTTTATAACTTATTTATGTTATAATTTTTCAATAAATAATTATATATATATATATATATATATATATATATATATATACACTCTTTCAATCCTGTAATTATGAGTTTCGCTAATATACAATATTTCTATTCATGGAAATATATTTTGGCTATTTTTTAGGGATATATTTTCTCTATTATTGTATTGGTGTGTTTCACTTACAATTTACAACATATACAACAAATTTATTATAATTTTCATTTCAATGAATAATTATATCTTCAGTTCAAGTTTTGATTTAATGTTTATTGCAAGGAAGATTGCCTGCTATGCTATTTTTTTTTTTTTTTTGGCATTACACCAATATTTTTACAGATTGCGTGATTGGCCCACCTTGGCGTGGTGTAAGTATTAGCTTGTCTCACTAAAACAGTTACGACTAAATTGTGAGTTCGATTCTCGCTGGGTGTCCCATACTTTAGGCTTTGCGCCACATATACGCTACGCTTAGAAAATCAACCTAATTGTAGTGATTTTCCAAGCGTAGATTAGATGTGGCACAAGGCCGAAAGTAGGGGGCACCCAGTGTGGATCGAACTCAGTTGTAATTGTTCTAGCGAGACCAGCTTGCTAACCATTACACCGCCTACCCTAATTGTAACATTAAATACTTTGTATTGAGGTGCGTAAAGACCTCGGGAAGCTATCCATTTTCAGACATTGTTGTGTCGGAAACCTACCACCCCTCTTGAAGATGAACTTGTCTGCGAACAAAGACTTTAAATAGTGAAGATAGATAGACAGAGAAGTTGTTAGCTGAGCTAGTTATTGACTACTCAGGCGATTTCTGTAGCTTTTTACCAACCTATTAAAACCCTTTTTATTGTTACGTGTTATTTGGCGTTTGTCTCTACTAACCCCAAATCAACATCATAACAGACATTAATGGTGATTAACGCGAAGTTAAATTTGTCTCACATTATAAAGTCCCTATTTCGTTTTAGTTCTTTTTTTTTTGTCATTACATTTGAGATATTAGGTTGGTGCAAAAATAATTTCGTTTTCTAACATATGTTACTATGTGAGAAAACGAAATTATTTTTGCACCAACCTAATACATTTTTTTCTCACGGGAGGAACAGTAGACTTACTACATTTACTTTAGACGCGTGTGAGATCCAATTGGATGATTGATATCCCCAATCTTTCATTTCAGGAAGGTATGCTTGATTTGTGTTACGTAGTGAGTGTCATTGCAGTAACTAGAGCAACCCTGTTCTGTTTTCGTCCACCACGCACCTAGCGGAGGGACCTTTGTGACAATCAAATTCCTTACAGATGTTCAACATTTTGAAATATTATGTTTTCGGCGATTTGGTTAACTGGCAATGACTTGCAATATGTGTCATATGGAAGTCATACAAATCTGGTAGGTCACCTATCATACCGCGATAGTTAGCAAACTCATTTCGTAGGCCACTTCGCCTTGTCACGTATCCAATACTAATTTTGCCTTGTTACCAGATTTAGTTTTGGATAGTAAATATCTATACAAAAAAGATAAGATATTTGTGATAGAAAGAGAAAGTTATAATAGAAAGAAAGAGAGAACAGTAATAAAGATAAGAGAGGGAGAGAGAGACAGACAATGAAAAAAGAGAATAGACAAGGAAAAAGAAAAGAATGAACAGAGAAAATAGAGAAGTGAAAAGAGAAAGAAAGCAAAAGAAACAAAGAATATGAAGAGAGAACAAGGAAAGCTAGAATAGAAAAGTTGGGAGAGAAAATCGAAAAGAAAAAGAGAATATAAACGAAAGTGGGAATAGAAAAGAAAAGATAAAAAAGACCGAGTAAAAAAGATGATAGAGAGAGAGAGAGAGAGAGAGAGAGAGAGAGAACAGAGATGAAAGAAGAGAAAAGAGTGAGCGGGTAGAAAGAAAGACAATTAAGAAGAGAGAATGGAAAGTAGGAGTAAGAGAGAGATTAGAAAAGAAAGACAGAATAGAAAGAGGGAAAGAAAAAAAAGAAAGACAGATTAGAAAGAGGGAAAGAAAAAAAAAAGACAGAATAGAAAGAGGGAAAGAAAAAAAAGAAAGACAGAATAGAAAGAGGGAAAAAAGACAGAATAGAAAGAGGGAAAGAAAAAAAAGAAAGACAGAATAGAAAGAGGGAAAAAAGACAGAATAGAAAGAGGGAAAGAAAAAAAAGAAAGACAGATTAGAAAGAGGGAAAGAAAAAAAAGAAAGACAGAATAGAAAGAGGGAAAGAAAAAAAAGAAAGACAGAATAGAAAGAGGGAAAGAAAAAAAGAAAAAGACAGAATAGAAAGAGGGAAAAAAGACAGATTAGAAAGAGGGAAAGAAAAAAAAGAAAGACAGAATAGAAAGAGGGAAAGAAAAAAAAGAAAAAGACAGAATAGAAAAAGGGAAAAAAGACAGATTAGAAAGAGGGAAAGAAAAAAAAGAAAGACAGAATAGAAAGAGGGAAAGAAAAAAAAGAAAGACAGAATAGAAAGAGGGAAAGAAAAAAAAGAAAGACAGAATAGAAAGAGGGAAAAAAGACAGAATAGAAAGAGGGAAAGAAAAAAAAAGAAAGACAGATTAGAAAGAAGGAAAGAAAAAAAAGAAAGACAGAATAGAAAGAGGGAAAGAAAAAAAAGAAAAAGACAGAATAGAAAGAGGGAAAAAAGACAGATTAGAAAGAGGGAAAGAAAAAAAAGAAAGACAGAATAGAAAGAGGGAAAGAAAAAAAAGAAAGACAGAATAGAAAGAGGGAAAAAAGACAGAATAGAAAGAGGGAAAGAAATAAAAGAAAGACAGAATAGAAAGAGGGAAAGAAAAAAAAGAAAGACAGAATAGAAAGAGGAAGAGAAAAAAAAGAAAAACAGAATAGAAAGAGGGAAAGAAAAAAAACAAAGACAAAATAGAAAGAGGGAAAGAAAAAAAAGAAAGACACAATAGAAAGAGGGAAAGAAAAAAAAGAAAAACAGAATAGAAAGAGGGAAAGAAAAAAAAAAAAGACAGATTAGAAAGAGGAAAGAAAAAAAAAAACAGAATAGAAAGAGGGAAAAAAAAAGAAAGACAGAATAGAAAGAGGGAAAGAAAAAAAAAAAGACAGAATAGAAAGAGGGAAAGAAAAAAAAAAAGAAAGACAGAATAGAAAGAGGGAAAAAAAAAAAGAAAGACAGAATGAAAGAAAGAAAAAGAATAAAAGAAAAAAAAAAAGAAAGACAGAATAGAAAGAGGGAAAGAAAAAAAAGAAAGACAGAATAGAAAGAGGGAAAGAAAAAAAAGAAAGACAGAATAGAAAGAGGGAAAGAAAAAAAAGAAAGACAGAATAGAAAGAGGGAAAGAAAAAAAAGAAAGACAGAATAGAAAGAGGAAAAAAAAAAAAAGAAAGACAGAATAGAAAGAGGAAGAAAAAAAAAAAAGACAGAATAGAAAGAGGGAAAAAAGACAGAATAGAAAGAGGGAAAGAAAAAAAAGAAAGACAGAATAGAAAGAGGGAAAGAAAAAAAAGAAAAAGACAGAATAGAAAGAGGGAAAAAAGACAGATTTGAAAGAGGGAAAGAAAAAAAAGAAAGACAGAATAGAAAGAGGGAAAGAAAAAAAGAAAAACAGAATAGAAAGAGGGAAAGAAAAAAAGAAAAACAGAATAGAAAGAGGGAAAGAAAAAAAAGAAAAACAGATTAGAAAGAGGGAAAGAAAAAAAAGAAAGACAGAATAGAAAGAGGGAAAGAAAAAAAAGAAAAACAGAATAGAAAGAGGGAAAGACTGGGAAATTCATCAAATGGTTTCTGCGAGACTGATTCACTTGTTCGGTCATATAATTTTTGCTTGTTCGTTGATATTTTCTTCTTTCTCTGTCCGTATTAAGAGCACATGGAAGAAAGAAATATTTCTTTCCATGCAAGTTCTTTTTTTTATTTTTAAATAACAATGACAAAAAAAAAAAAAGAAAAAGAAAAAAGAAGCACACAAAAAACTCCCTACAGGAGGAGAAATGAGGACAACTGGGGTTCATCAGGAAAATTCATCAGGAAAATTCATCAGGAAACAGTGGCAAATACGTTCGTAAATTAAACGAAAAGTGATCGGCATTTTATTGAAAGATTTGTTTTTATTAAAAAAAATATTCTGAAATTTATTTTCATTTAAAGCCCCTTACGAATCATATCTATCTATCTATCTATCTATCTATCTATCTATCTATCTATCTATCTATCTATGTAGTTCTTTAATTGATGTGTATTTGGGCAGCAAACTTTCTTTCATGCATCTTTTATTGAAAATGGCCAACAAGGAAGATTTAATTAATTTTTATTGAGTTTTGCCAGCATTCTAACATTCTTCAGTTTTTTGGGAGTTAAAGAATATAAGAATTGTCCATAGTTATAATTGTTACGAGCGCTTTGAGCGACTTCGCTAGCCATTATCAATTATTTGGATGGTGAAATTCTGTGTGAGTAGAGTTCGAGCGGGTTGTGTGCTTCTTTCTATCTATCTATCTATCTATCTATCTATCTATCTATCTATCTATCTATCTATCTATCTATCTAGTTCTCTCTTTAGGATTATATAGTTCTTTATTACAATCTATCTATTTATCTATCTAGTTCTCTCTTTAAATCTATCTATCTATCTATCTATCTATCTATCTATCTATCTATCTATCTAGTTCTCTCTTTAGATCTATCTATCTTATCAAGAATGTTTCGAAGTTGAACTTGACTTGTACAAGAAAAAGGAAAGCATTTTCTGTTTTATATTCTTGTATGACCTTTTTCCTCGTAAACTTTCTCACTCCTTTAGGAAGTTGTCGCTCATGCACATGCGCAAAACTTCAACCAACATCTTCCATCCCTTCTCCTTTATACGATTTTATATCGAGGCGATTATTTTAAAAGAAGACCTTGGTTTATCTTTCCGTTTATTCTTCTCTATCTTTATCTTGAATTGCATCCCAAAATCTCATTCAGTTGGAATACAAACATTATAGTCACGTGATGTTTCTATTCTTTCTTATTCATTGGTTATACTTGTCATCTGATATGTTATCCATTTTCAGGGTTTTTTCTGAAAGCAAATTTTTCTGATTGTACCTTAAAAAACCTTTTTTTTGGAATTCTTTACCATTTACATAATATTGTTTACGGCAATAGAGCTTAAATTCATTTCCATCATTGTCTTCCTTCTTCTTTTTTTAAGGAAAAGACCACTTTGACGACGTTCTCTTTTCTTGGCTTCACCCAATATTGTAAGATTTTCAATGAAATTGTTCTATTTATTCAACCATTCATTCGTCAAGTCATCAATAAGGCCTATTGCCATTTTTCTTTCATCATTGTAATTTTTCTATCCAATTTTGAATCTTGTTTTTTTTTAATTTTTTTATTTTTATTAATCCACCATTTTTCTAACTACCTCTTTTCTTTTCTTCAAAACTTTCTCATGCCAAACTTGGTTCTTTTCTTCAATTTATTCTTTCCTGCCGAAACGATTCTTTTACTTTCTACATTCCACAGATCTTTTTCGGTACCGTTCTTGCCGTTTTCGTTTCTCCATTCTTATTTCCTACGAATAATTCTTTTGCGAAATCCTCCATTGTTTACACTTCTTCCTAAGACGTCTTCATCATTCATATTAAATTGAGCCTTTTACTTTATCGTCATTCTCCAGGCAACATAAAGCCTCCGATGTCTTTGAAATTAATAAATGGTTTTGTTTGGCTAGGTGATTTGCTAGTTTACATTTCTGACCTCACTCTTTTTCTCTCGCCATTTTCTTCCTTTCAATATACTTTTCTGACTTTCTCATTTAATCTTGCTGTTCATATTTTATTGCATTTTTAGTTTCGTTTTCATGTTTTTTTTTTATAAGTTATTTTTCATAAAACTATTTTTTTATGTACATTATTTTGATTCATTTTGGACACCTGTCGAATTTTGTAACTAAATGTTTCTATCTGTTTTTCTTTCTCTTCATCAAGATTTTCTTTATCTTCATTTTCTTCTTCTTCAATTATTCTTCCTTTTTTCAGCACCTCTACATTTCCCGGTTTTTCGATTATTATTTATTGCTTTTCTATTACTTATTTACCTCCTGTTATGTTATTTTCATCCTTCCTTCCTTCCTTCCTTCCTTCCTTCCTTCCTTTTTTCTCACTTCCTTCCTTCCTTCCTTCCTACTTTTTTTCTCACTTCCTTCCTTACTTTTTTTTCTCCTTCCACCCTCCTTCATCCTCCTCTCTTCCTTCCTTTTTCCTTCCTTCCTTCCTTCCTTCCTTCCTTCCTTTTTCTCCTCCTTCCTTCCTTTTTCTCACTTCCTTCCTTCCTTCCTTCCTTCCTTCCTTCCTTCCTTCCTTCCTTTTTCTCACTTCCTTCCTTCCTTCCTTCCTTTTTTCTCCTCCTTCCTTCCTTCCTTCCTTTTCTCCTCCCTTCCTTCCTTCCTTGAATTTTTCTCACTTCCTTCCTTACTTTTCTCCTTCCTCCTCCCTTCATCCCTCCCCCTCTCTTCCTTCCTTTTCCTTCCTTCCTTCCTTCTTTCCTTTTTCTCCTCCTTCCTTCCTTTTTCTCACTTCCTTCCTTCCTTCCTTCCTTCCTTCCTTCCTTCCTTCCTTTTTTCTCACTTCCTTCCTTCCTTCCTTCCTTCCTTCCTTCCTTCCTTCCTTTTTCTCAAAAAAAAGAGTCCTTCCTTCCTTCCTTTTCTCCTCCTTCCTTCCTTCCTTTTTTTTTCCTTCCTTCCTTCTTTTTCTCACTTCCTCCCTCCTTCATCCCTCCTCTCTTCCTTCCTTTTCCTTCCTTCCTTCCTTCCTTCCTTCCTTCCTTCCTTTTTCTCCTCCTTCCTTCCTTTTTCTCCTTCCTTCCTTCCTTCCTTCCTTTTTCTCTTCCTTCCTTCCTTCCTTCCTTCCTTCCTTTTTTTCACTTCCTTCCTTCCTTCCTTCCTTCCTTCCTTCCTTCCTTCCTTCCTTCCTTCCTTTTTCTCCTCCTTCCTTCCTTCCTTCCTTACTTTTCTCCTTCCTTCCTTACTTTTTTCTCCTTCCTCCCTCCTTCATCCCCTCCTCTCTTCCTTCCTTTTCCTTCCTTCCTTCCTTCCTTCCTTCCTTCCTTCCTTCCTTCCTTTTTCCTTTTTTCCTTCCTTCCTTCCTTCCTTCCTTCCTTCCTTCCTTTTTCTCACTTCCTTCCTTCCTTCCTTTTTCTCACTCCCTTCCTTCCTTCCTTCCTTACTTTTTTCTCACTTCCTTCCTTACTTTTTTCTCACTTCCTCCCTTCCTTTCTTCCTTCCTTTTTTCTCACTTCCTTCCTTTTCTCCTCCTTCCTTCCTTCCTTCCTTCCTTCCTTCCTTCCTTCTTCTCACTCCCTTCCTTTTCCTTTTTTCTCACTTCCTTCCTCCCTCCCTTCTTTCCTTCCTTCCTTCCTGCCTGCCTGCCTACCTACTACTACTTCTTCTTCTTCTTCTTCTTCTACACCACATCTCTTTATCCTCGTTTAAGCAATTTTCATTTTCCTTCCTTCTCCATTCTCACTTTCATTTTCTTATTTATTTCCTTTTTCAATCCGCCCTTTTTTTCAGAGTATTTTCCACTTTCCATTTTTCTTCCCTTCCCAAATTTCCCTTGTTGTTGTTGTTGTTGTTGTTGTTGTTCTTCTTCTTCTTCTTCTTCTTCTCTCTTTCTTTCTATTTCACTCGGCTTCTATTTTTCTTTCTCTTGCATCTTTTCCGTCTGCATTTCTTTTTGTTTCTCATTTTCCCTTTCTTTTTATTTCTCGTTCTTTCCACTTTTTTTTTTACATTCATCTTTCTTTCTTTTCGCCCTTTTCTTCCTTTTTACTTCTTATTAATTCGAGGCTTCCATCCACCATTTTAATTTCTTTCATCCTGTCTGCTCTTTCCACATTTTCTTCATTTCATTTTCCATTTTCTCTACCCTTTGTCTTTTTAACTTCTTCAACTGCTGTTCAGGGCGCAAATATTCTCGCGCCTTTCTCAGTTTTCATTTCTTTTTTTCCTATCAGAATCTATCTTATGTCCCCTTTCATTTTTAACTCCTATTCTTTTATTCTTTAGCAATTTTTCGTCCATTTACAACGTGTTGTCTCTTTCTTTCCCTCCTGCCTTGTCTTGTAGAAGTACTTAGAAAACTAGTCTCACACAAAATTACTCTCAACGATCACTGAAGTTAAGCAACGTTCGAGCCTGGTCAGTATCTATCAGGTCATCCCATAAATTCTGTCCGAATTTTAACTTTTTGTTAAAATGAACGAAATTTAAAGATTATTTTATAATGTCTAATGGAGCTGAACATTATTTTTATGTTTAAATGCATTTAAACTGATCAAATTTTATTTCAGAGAAAAATAAAATAAAATTTCATTTGATTAAAACCCTGCTAACATGGAAGTACCCAAGAATCATTTGAGGCACATAATGCTTTATGAGTCCAAGAAAGGAAACTCAGCAGCCGAAGCGGCTAGAAACATTCACTCAGTTTATGGAGAGGAATGTGTGAATGAAAGAACTTGTAGAAGATGGTTTGCAAAATTCAGAGGTGGAGATTTCACCCTTGAAGATGAAGATCGAACCAGACATCCAGTTGAGTTTGATGAAAAGTTTCTTGAAGCAGCCCTTGAAGAAAATCCTGCTTTATCAGTTGAGGAATTGGCAGTGGTTCTCAGTTCAAACCATACAACTGTTCATCATCATCATCAACAACTTGGAAAGTTCCTAAACTTGGAAAATGGGTGCCTCATGAATTGTCTGAAAACAACCTCAAATCCCGAGTTGGCATCTGCTCTTCTCTCCATTCTCACCAACTTGTTTCACCTTTTTTTTATAGACTTGTGATTGGCAACGAAAAATGGATCTTTTATCGAAATGTTAAGCGTCGTGGACAGTGGCTTGGTAAAGGGGAAGGACCCCAGTCACAGCCGAGAAGGGAACTTCATGGGCAAAAGGTTCTTCTTTCAATCTGGTGGGATCGCCAAGGAATAATCCACTTTGAATTCTCACCACCTAATGCAACAATTAATGCTAAAATATACTGTCAGCAATTAGAGCGTTTGAACCAAGCTTTGAGGAAAAAAGACGTGCTCTAGTGAATCGAAAAGAGGTGATGTTAGATGCGCAACCCCACACAGCAAGAATCACGTCACAAAAGATCGAAGAACTTGGTTGGGAGAAAATTCCTCATCCACCTTATTCTCCCGATCTTGCTCCTTCAGACTACCATTTGTTTCGTAGCTTACAGAATCATTTGGAAGAAACAGCTTTTGTAACGCAGGAAGAGGTTAAAACTGACATTTGTGAGTTCTTCAAATCAAAGCCAAATGAATTTTACAGTAATGGAATTAGTAAGCTTGCTAATAGATGGAAGGAAGTCATAGATAACCAGGGAAAATACATTGTTGGTTGAATCTGTAATTAAATGTAACATTTGGTCACTTGTTTTCTTTATTCAAAATTCGGACAGAACTTATGGGATGACCTGATAGCTGGAAGGAAGTCATAGATAATCAGGGAAAATACATTGTTGATTGAATCTGTAATTAAATGTAACATTTGGTCACTTGTTTTCTTTATTCAAAATTCAGACACAACTTATGGGATGACCTAATAGATGGGTGACCGTTTGGGAATACCAAGTGCTGTAAGCTTGGATGTGCGAGTAATGGATAATGGCTCGCAGTTGTTAACCAAAGAACTGAGTTCGTAATATGCACTTGCGCTCAAATATCCTTGGCAAAGGTATGAATAAGAGAAGTTTTGTTTTGGAGGCATTACAATTTACAAGCTATTTCCTACCCTAGTTAACCACTGATTGGAGGTCCTTTTCAAAAGCAGCGACCACATTGACTGTCAGCTCTAACTTTGCTATTGAGACAGGAGTAAATGGTAGTGTCATCAGCATAAATGCCTACTTGGGAATGGATGACATAGGGCAGATCATTGATGAAGATCAGAAACAGCGTAAGACCCAGAATTGAATCTTGGGTGACCTCGCGTTCGTGTGAAAGGATCTGGAAGCGAGCTAATTCAAAACGACCTGATTTGATAGGAATAATTGGATTAAATCAAACACATATCCAGTAATACCGTAGCTCTAAAAATTACAGAAAAGACCAGTTTGTCAGACGCTTTCGAGATCTCTAGAGCCAAAACTCAAGCTTCGCCGTAATCATCAAGAACTTGATATACATATTCAGTAATGGCTGGTAGCACATCAGCGGCAGATCGGCAAAACGGAAGCCATATTTTTTGTCAGAGAGTAGGCCGTGAGAGGTAAGATGCTCAACCACGTTAGCATTAATTAAAACCTCGAAAAGCGGTAGGAGACTAATAAGGCGATAGTTAGAGGGGTCAGAAAATTCTTACGGTTTATCAACCATTGATTTTTATGGTTTATCAACCATTTGTAGGAATTTTAAAGCCAGAAAATATTTTTACACTGTAAGAATGTTTTAGAGATAATAATGATTTACTGATACAAGTTCTGCTTGAATATTGCTGTCACATTTGATCTGGTGAGGCTTCTATATATTTAGATATTCTTGATAAAAGTGAAAGAAGAATCTGCAATGTTATTAATCATGTTCTGGTACCTCGGCTTCAGTTACTTTCCCAGCGCCGTAACACAGCCTCACTGTGACTTATATATTTTCATGATTCTGATGAGCTTTTCTCTATCGTACCTACACGTTATAAATTTAAGCGCAATACTAGATTGCGGGCAAGGTCTCATCATTTTACAGTTGAAATAGCTAGATTTAACAGTAAATCTTATTTTGTGATGCCAACGAATACTCGTTATCACTTTCATAATGTTCGTTGTAGTAGAGACTTTGTAATCGCAGATACAACTATAGTAACGCCGTTGAACAATGCTGGTGTCAGACGCCGTCGAATAACACTCGTTCTCATGGTACTTGCTCGATAATAATCGCTCGAATAGTAATCCGTATAGTTATCCAAATAGTGGATAACAGCGGATGAACAGTTTATTCTCTCGCACGTCTCGCTTGGGGAACTCTCTTCCGGCTTCTTACTTTCCAGTCAACTTTGACCTTCAAAAATGTAAATGCAATGTCAATCGTTATCGTCTGTCTTCTTAATTCATGTTCTTTTGTTGTTCCCTCCCTTAATATTTTCTTTTCTTTTTTTTTTTTTATATTCATACACTTAGTAACCCCTTGCGTTTTAGTGGTTTTATTGGATTGCTTGGGGTGAAACTTTAACTCACCGTCCCTAGACACATTCTCGGTTTTTGTCAGCGTATATTTACGTCTTTAGATATTTCAGTACGGGTAAAAGGTGTGAGGAGATACGAGACATGAGATAATGCTTAAACCTAGGTGTCAACTCCTGTGGAATGTCCATGGCTTCAGCTAGTTTTTGTTATTCATAAGTGTTTTTATCTATCCATTTTTGTTTTCATCCCACCGTCTTTATCTGATCGATTGTTTTAGAAATGAATCGATTATCAAACGTGGTTTGAATTCGTATCTCGTACTTCGTTAGATATCGCCAATTACGCCTTCAAAACCGTTGTTAGGGTTGTAATCTCATTCTGCAATGTGGGATTGACCAAACATTGTCTTTGTTATTTAAGAATAACGTGTCGCTGCCGACACTTGAGTTTGAACACAGATCGCCAGTGAGCAATAAAACAAGCGATCCCATTATTGAATTAAGTAGACCACGTGACCATAGAGAAAACGCATATAAGTAGGAAGTCACGTAACTTCTAAATGATCTGTACTTCTATTCTATCCTCTATTACTATACGAATCACCATTTCTAGCCTATCCTCTATTACTATACGAACCGTTATTCTTTACTCTATTGACTATACTATTTTACTACTTGGATAACTATACGAATTACTATTCGAGCGATTATTATCGAGCAAATACTATGAGGACGAGTGTTATTCGACGGCGTCTGACACCAGCATTGTTCAACGGCGTTACTATAATTGTATCTGCGATTACAAAGTCTCTACTACAACGAACATTACGAAAGTGATAACGAGTATTGTTTGGCATCATGAAAGTGGCAATGGTGTTCCTTGACGTCACAAAAGTCTTCCAGGAGACTTCTCTAAACACCCTCAAGGTAATATTGTTTAACTATGTATAAAAGGAAAGGACATACACCTTTCTTTACAAAATCCACAAAAACCTTAAAGAAAATAATATGATTTGCCTCGATAAAACTAGACATATAATAAACATATAACAACCTATAATGACGAAACCTACTAACGTCTTTAAATAAATAAAAGAATGAAATTCTCCAATTCTAGCATAAAATTGGTCACAACTACTTCAAAATTGGTCACAACTACTTCAAAATTGGTCACAACTACTTCAAAAGCAATAAAATATTTAATCATTGCAAAAGAAAATAATAACATTAAACCTGAAGTAGGAATTTACAAAATATGTTCCATGAAATATATTGGTGAAGCGACAAGTAATTGAAATAAAATATTATTTGACCATAAGAGGAATATTTTCTAAAAAAAAAAAAAAATCCACTCATTGCCCGAGTCGTTCGTCATAACAGCTCTCAACAACTTAAAAGATGCAGTTCTGATCAAAACGGAAATAAATTTATTAATGAGAAAATATATTGGAAACTTCACTAATTTAGGCGCCTTCTACGGTAAATTTACATCCGTAATTGTACAGCATCTGCTTGACTCACAAAATTTCTAGTAATATAATATGGCATAATTAAAATGAATACAAATATGAAACGGCTTCATATCTGGATACATTTTACTTAAAATATTTAAAAGCTGAGCGTCGCTGTATCGTTAACGTTTCAATGTAAAAATGTAACTAGTGTAGTTTTGCATTTCTCTAATCCATTTTCTACTTTTTATATATATATACAAGATTAATTCCAACGAAAATTCCAAAGAAAACGTCACTTTCTGGCAAAAGACCTTTCTAACTTTAAAATTTTTCATATATATATATATATACTAGCAGTAGAGCCCGGCGTTGCCTGGGGATGGAACAGTAAGAGATAGATCAAGTATCGACCATCATAATGACTGAAAAATAAAATTGACAAAAATTATTGTTTAAGCTTGACGGACACGCATGTCTTAATTAGTTTTTTTTTTTTATGGATTGGTCAAACCCAAACTGAAACAAAAACATTGTTTTCAATCGTTACCGATTGAATAGAATTTTATTATAAACAATTGTCTTGTAAATGGAATTTTTAAAGCATTCTGCATGTAAAAATAAAGAAAAAAGTGTGCAAGACAATAAGAAACACTACCTGCCAAAAAAAAGTGAAGTTTCATTGAAATCGGTTGAAAAATGTAGGAAATCCAATCCCATATATAAGCAAACACACACATACACACACAAACAACCTGGGTTTTATAATAAGTATAACTCGATACGAGTTGTCCCCCTTTCATTCTGGCGACAGAATCGTGTTTTATTGTGTTTTCAAATTGATTTCATGCAAAAACAATTGTATTTTTCCAATTTTTGGCACTGTCAGAACCACTGCAAGGTAATTGTATGCAGTCCTGTGAAGTTTTGTTGAAATCTGTTGGAAAATGTAGGAAATCTGATCCAATATATAAACGTACAGACACACACACACACACACACACACACACACACACACACACACACACACACACACACTCTGCATTTTATAATAAGTAAGATATATATATATATATAATTCTCAAAATGTGTGTATGTATGTGTGTGATCGGATGTTTATGCATTTCCACAGTTTTCATCTAATTTTGATGAAAATTTTTTGTTTGATAGATAATTCTTCAGTGCCAGTTTTGAGTCCAAATTGTTGGCGACAATGGCTCTCCACAATTTCCTGTTCATCATAACACTCAGCAACATTTTACTGTTTACTATCTGTTCTTGGATATATATATTTCTTAAAAACTTTAATAAAATTAAATAGTTTAAATTATTACAATTATATTATTATTATACAGTTCCTTTTCAGGGCCACCCTCCATTCAAATTGTTACCCCCACCTATTTGGGGAGGTGCCTCAGTTGCACCCAAATGTTGTTACTAATACTGATTTTTGAGTGGGTTGACTTTTAAACTTAAACTGCTCCAATTGAACGACAAAAATTCCCAGTAATGAAAGACCCGGTCAAAGACGGGCTATACTGCTAGTATATACATACATATATATATATAAGTTTGATGAAGTCTCAAATTATTCGACCCCTTATGAAAATTATGAAATGATGTTCTATGGCAATTATAATATTTTTCCGAATTTGACATTTAATGTAAATACCCTTTGAAAATAACATTTTAAAAGATAATGAAGAACATATGAGTGCCACCTACTGCGATAACTCGTTCTCTAACCATGACGAAGATGGTTGAATTTGGCAAGGACCTACTGTTGTAGAGTAGTTTTCACAGTGGAGGCTTGTATTTCACTAAGTCGGTCCTAAATTAGGTTCGACGTACAAAACGTTAGGAACATGATATAATAGTTAATCACGCAGAAATCTAGTTGTGATGGTTGATACTTTAATGTCCGACATCGACTGACTCACTCAACTCACTGAGCCCACTGGTGACTGTTACTACTACTACTTATTATCTGTGGGAGAGTCTATTTACAATAGAATAGGTATGATCCAGTATAACACCTACGAATGAAGATAATTGATGTGTACAAGCAAAGTGATGGATATACAACACTTTACAAATGTTTAAATGTTCCTAGATCGACAATTCGTAGGATTATCAAGAAGTACAATGAGATCCATTGTGTTAAAAAATAAATTAAGGACTGGCCGGAAATGGTTAATTTCTGAAAGAATGGAAAGGAAAACTGTTTAAAATCTCTCGAAGAATCCTAACTTTATGACGAAGGACGTTGTTAATGATGTAAAGACAACCGGATTGAATGTATCGACGAAGACAGTCCCTAGATGATTTTTATTGAGCATATTTATTATTTTATTTTGAGTTTGTCATCCAAGGAAAACTCCTTTGCTTAAAGCTAAACACTTAAAATGCAGATTAGCTTATGCTAGAAGTCATCTAGAACATGGGAGTGAATACTGGATCTCGGTTTCCTGGTCAGATGAAGATAAACTGGAATTATTTGGTTACATAAATTCCCGTTATGTATGGAGGAAAGTGAATGAAGCTCACAAACTAAAAACTGCCCACTCTAAAATTGAGCACGGTTGCAGGAGCATTCTGCTCTGGGGATGTTTTGCTGCTTTTGGAGCAGGAGAACTGGTGACATTACAAGTGTATCATTGAGAAAGAGGAGTATTGTTGTGGAGTGATTTCACAGTGGAAGCTTGTATTTGTACTAAGTCGGTCCTAAAATAGGTTCGACGTACAAAACGTTAGGAACTTGATATAATAGGTAATGACGCAGAGTAATGTAGTTGTGGTCGCTGATACTTTAGTATTCGATTAACTGTCGTCTGACATCGACTGACGATATTTAGTCACCCCCGCTAGGAGGGCATCATGTGGCACAAGGCCGGTTTAACGTGGGATCTCCGAGCCCTTGGACTCGGCCAAAAATATGCCCATTGAACCCATACAAACGGGTTCAGGGTCGGTTTACCTCCCCAAAAGAGAATCCGCCCTTCGGTGTAGCCTCTTTCGGGTTCCTCCCCGCCCGAAGGCAGAGAGTTCAATCGATCAGCCGGTCGATCGACATCGACTGAATATTCAGGGGCATCATGTGACACAAGGTCGGTTATTTATTGTGGGTTCTCCGGGCCCGTGAGTTCGTCCCCCAAAATATGCCCATTGAACCCGTATAAACGGGCTCAGGGCCGGTTTACCTCTCCGAACGAGACTCCGCCCCTCGGCGTAGCCTCGTTTGGGTTCCTCCCCGCCCGAAGGCAGAGAGTTCAACCGTTCAGCCGGTCGTCCGACATCGACTGACCCCCACGTTACTCTTACTACTCCTACTTATTATAGGTGGGAGAGTCTATTAACTATAGAATAGGTGTGTTCCACTATAACAAGTATTTAGCTGTTCTTAAAAATAATATAAAACAAAGCGAACGAAAATTGTCTTTGGGGTGACAATGGACGTTCCAACATGACAATGACTTGAAACACACGACACGAATTGTTACAAAATACTTAGATGGCAGCAAAATTAAGGTATTGGAGTACCCTGCACAAAGTCCTGACCTAAACCCCATTGAAAATGAATGGGCATATTTGAAGAAAAAGGTTAGAGAAACATGATTTTTACTTTGAAGAAACTAGAAGTTAATATCAAGATATATTGTCTACATATATTCTACGAAGACATTTTTCAGCATTCATTGCTATATAGGAGGATAGTAAATAACACTGTGCCTACCGTAAGAAACAGCAAATCCATGCCGAAAGATTTGCAAGGTTTTCTCCACTACGGAGTCCTTGTATCAGACAAAACAGAGTAAAGAATGTCTTGGTAATTTTAACGCCTCCAAAACAAAACTGCTCTCTATTAATCATCTGTGGGACTCCTTTCTGCCTTCCATCGGTATGGCTGATGCTAACCTCCAGGAGAGTGACTATACTGCTCCTTCACAGGCTAACGTTCTCAGCTAACATGAAGTTAAAAGACTGTAACGAATCCATTGCTAGGTGAGCTGCTAAGAAAGTCGGTTCACTGTGTCGTTTCTCTCCGGAATCTATTTTGCATATCTATAAGTCTACCATTCATCGAGGCTTAGAATATTGCTGCCATATATGGTCCAGCGCCGCTGTTATTTATCCGGAGCTTCTTGATAAGATCCAAAGAATATTATTGGTCCTGACCTGGCGGCACGGCTTTAGTCGCTTGCCCATCGCCGAAATATGGAACTTGCTAGCAAGGACCACACATCTATAATTTAACGTCCTCACAACTGAGTTATCTGGAATTTCGATGTTTATATTTGTCGATTCAAACATATCACAACTTCTGAACGAATCCATGGAGCAATCTTCTAAAATATTATCCTCGGATCTTTAGAGCGACATGCTAATGCTTTTCCAAAAAACACTATTTTAACTTACGAACAAAAGTTTGACTAGTACCTGTTAAGCAGTCTTTCGTATCAAATCGTGAAATGAAAGTTATCCTGAACGGCCACTCCTCTAGATCATTTTGTATTAATGTAGGTGTCCTCCAGGGCTCCATCCTTGATCCTACTCTGTTTTTTAATGTTCTTTAACGACTTTTCCGATGACATCAACTCTCAACTTGGCATCTACGCTGACGACGCTATCATTTACTCCTGCCTCGAATAAGGCTGATCAGTCGAACAAGGTCAAAACGGCAGCTGATGTCCAAACGATATCAGGACCATCGTTAACTGGGGCAAAAGATGGCTTGTCAATTTTAACGCCCCCAAAATTAAACGTCTTTCTATTATTCATCTGAGATCCCCCTCCCTGCCTCCCATCACCATGACTGATGCTAACCTACAGGAAAGTGACTCGATGCGCCTTCTCTGGCTAACGTCCTCAGCTGACATGAAGTGGAAAGACTATAACGAATCCATTGCTAAATACGCTGCTAAGAAAGTCGGTTCACTGTGTCCTGCGAGACAAGGTTTCTCTCCGGAATCTATTTTGCATATCTATAAGTCTACCATTCGTCGATGCTTAGAATATTGCTGCCATATATGGTCCGGAGCTTCTGCTTTATATTCAGAAATTCTTGATAAAATCCAAAGAATATCAAGGATATTATTGGTCCTGACGCGGCTTCAGTCACCCTCCGACCGTCGTAAAGTTGCTTACCTGTGCCTTTTGTATGCATATTTTCATGGTAATTGTTTCGATATGCTCTTTATGGATTTAAGCGCAGTACTTTTTTGTAAGCATTCCACTCCAAGCAAAGCGGGGGTACTACTAGAACTCAAGTGGTTACAGAGAGTGAAAGTGATAGAAAAGATGGCGGAGGATAGAGGAAAGAATAAAAAGAAAAATGAGGATGAAGATCACGGCATTAGATATCGATTGACATTAGATTTAAATTTTTGAAAATTATAGTTATCAGGGAACCAAGTAAGAGGAAGGGAGTTCCACTGTCGGGAAGTGCAAGAGAAGAAGCTGTTGGTGTAGAAGAGGCGTTTACATTTAATTGTGATTAACAACAGGATGAACTCAGTTTACAGTTCAATTGGCTAGATGTAAGCGTAAGTTCTTTCCTCTCAGTTTCTTTTCTCACGCGTCTCGCTTGTGGACCCAGCTTCCGGCCATATGCTGCTCCAGCCAACTATGATCTTCTAAAATTTAAATGCAGTGCCAGTCGTTATCTACTGTCTTCCTGATTACTCTTCTATTCTTCTCCCTCCTTAATAATGTTTCTTTTTTCTAATTCTTTCACAATCAGTAATCCCTTGTGTCAGCGGCTTGCATGGGGTGAATTCAATTAAAAAAAAAACATTACAACTTCAAGCAATTTCCTCTCTATCACTTTTCTCCACAAAGCTTCCAATAGTTTTCCCAGGATTAACTGACTCACCAATCGTTTTATTTTGCTTCTTTTTCCTTTCTTGAGACGCAGTAATGGATTTCGGTTCGGCAGTGGAAAAGCAAACACGTTCACCGGCAAGCGAATGAAACGAAGATTACGAAAATAATAGACTCTATTTCTTTTATTTGCCTGGAATTGCCAAAGACTTTGTAGATATTAGACCAAGGTAGGTAACATTGCTTTTACATAGGCGTGGGAGTGGTAGAAATAATGTCTTTGAGCAGGTGGCCTGCCACAACTGTTCTCATAGATTATGACTGGACCGTTGACAAGGTCGGTAATACTTTTTTGTTTTAATCGAGTTATAGCAGAATCGCCTGAGAAATATTCGGTAAACCCATTCGCTTCTCTTTCAAATATCGTACCATAAGCAGTCAACCGGTTATCTAGTGATGGGGTAGAGTGTGGGGAGATTGTATTTTTCGAAGCGCCCACGTCGAACCGAATGTGAAACAAGGGCGAAGGTTAGAGATAGGTTTACCGGCAATACCGTGAAAAAATTGCCCACACTCGTTTAGGCACTTCCCCATTTGTAGACGTCTCAGGAGCCAGACAATAAACTCGAAGCAGAGGTACAGCGTGAGAGGAAGTACCCCTGAGTCTTGTGCTTAAAATTATTTGAACTTTTACGACCCCACGAAAGGGCTGTCGAGCGTGGGAATATTCTATTTTTCCGTGTGCCCATGTATCTACCAAATGTGACACAGGGGCGAAGTTTAGAGATGGGTTTACCGGCAATACCGCGAAAAAATTTCCCAAGCCACCTCGGCACTTTCCCTTTTGCGAACGCCTCAGGCGCCGGGCAATAAATTCAGCCTCCTCTGGAAGGAGAGGTACTGCCTGGGGATTAGGCTTAAAATTATTTGAACGACCCCGACTCCCGAAAGAGCCGTAGAGCGTGGGAAGATGCGGTATTAATGTATTTTCGAAATGATTTTGTTGGAATTGAATATAAACAGATTTGGTCCTAATTCGACAATTGTGAAAATAGTGTTTTGCTTTTCTTGCCGTCGCCATTCGTCGGCGTTCGAATCCATGATTTCATTGTGGGATATTAAAACAGCTGCATAGTAGGATTTTACATACAAATATCGGGGTTCAATGAGACGGCTATCGAATCGGGACGCAGATTCGTCGATACGAGTTCAAATTCCGACCGAGACAATTCCGTTCACTTTCGCTCTGATGCTCTTTGGAAAGGTGTGAATCCAACTTTTCCTCATTCCTCGTTCAAGCTTTGGTTTAAATAACAGGACAGGGATCTCTAGCATTGGATAGTTTAGGGGAGTCAGTTAAGATATATGCTTAAGCGATCATGTATCTTTCGATATAGGACTGACGAGGCAGATTTTTTCCTGCAGTAGGTTGCCATTTCTTTTTGTGGGAGAGTAGTTGCCATCCAAGGCTATAGAAACCGGTCTGAGAGGAGAAGAGGATTCATAATTTCCCCAAGGGTATTAGCATGTAAGTGAATATAATGGAGCCGCTATCCATTACACCGAATTCAAAACCGTGGAAAGGCGATAAAAATCATTCCACCAACTATCAAAGTAATTTTCTTTTAATATTATCATGTTAGAAACAAAGGAATCAGTTGTTCTGCCAATTTGCTAAGTACAAGACGGTTAACGGGAATTCTTAAAGGACTAAACATCAGCTGCAAAAAAGATAGAATGCATGGTTGTTAGCAAAAGGGTGAGTCGAAGGAGAGAATTGCAAACCTTTTTTTTGTATTAGGATGTACGTATTTTTATTTTTAATACTTTTTTTTATTCCAGCTGGGAAGGTAGCGACATTCACAAAAAAAAGGTACTGCTCGAGACGCTAAACAAAAACGAACAAATAGCATATATATCCGTATCTTGATTTTGTCACAGTCTGTTCTTTATTTACTGTCATGGGTCCTTACCTATAACTACAGAATAAACTCTTCCGAACATTATGTATACTACGCCTCTCAAGAGAGAGGGACGAATCTAGTCGAGCCGTTAGTAGTTCACTCCAAACCAGACTGACAGTCATACTAACACCTTCCACATCTTGTATTGTTATTTCGTGTAATATACCTTCGTTATTTCTACTCTTGTCTTCGTGTTGTTCTTCCTTGGTCCTAACGCCGATTTATTATTTTAGTAATAAATTTAATTTAGTCGTGGCTTCTTATTTACCCTATTTCAGTTTCGCCGTTTTTTATTGTTTTTTTGTTGTATTTTGTTTTGCTAAGAATCTTTTTCCTTTTAAAGAAAAAAAATACGCTCCATAATTTTTAAATTTATATATATATATATATATATATATATATATATATATATATGACGTCACACATTATGAAATGGACAAAGTCCGACAATTATTTTCAGACATTTTTATGTTTAACATTCTTTTTATAGATACAAATATTTAAGTAAATGCTCTGTTTATAATAAACAGTATTAAACCACATTTACTGGCCTGAATGTCCGAGAAATTTTCACTGAAAATATTCGACCTCTTACAGGATTCGAACTTGTATCCTATACGGAATGAATATGAATGTACGTGAGAGATTCATGGAAGATTGAAGTTTAATAACAGTAAATTCGACCTCTGTGGCCAAATCGGTAAAGGCCCGACAAGCTAAATGTTGGCTTCGTCTAGGATTCAGGTTCGAAAATTTCTTGGACATTCAGGCCGGTAAATGTTGTTTAATATAAACAGAGCATTTACTTAAATATTTAGTAAATGTATAAACATAAAATGCCTTTATATATATATATATATATATATATATATATATATATATATATATATATATATATAATTATAATATAGTGCTGGTGTTAATAAAACAGTGCTCGTTGTAATATAAGAGTGCTATAAGTATATGTTAATAAATATACATATTATCGTTGACCGTTGGCACAACTCGGAGTTTCATGCACAAACCAATCTTCAGGTGCTGAGTATAGACTGACCGTTACGTAATTTAAATTCAATAAAAATATTTGGTTATCGGAATGTTGACGCAGTTGTATATTATACTGGGATTGCAGTTTTTAATTCTAAAATTATATTTGGCACTTAACATAAACGAGATTCGTATATATATATATATATATATATATATATATATATATATATATATAATGTCTTAAAATAATTATCGGACTTTGTCCATTTCATAATGTATGACGTCAATTGTTTACATTTGGATACGCATCGAGCAGATATGAATGCATGAGGGAAAATCATGGAGAATTGCAGTTTAAAAACAGTAAAATCGACCTTGCTAACCGAAACGTTACTCTGTGGCTCAATCGATAAAAGCGCGTCTTGCTATATGTCGGAGGACGCATATTTTCTATGAAAATTTCCCGGACATTCAGGCCGGTAAATGTCGTTCATTATAAACAGAGGATTTACTTAAATATTTGTATATATAAAAAGAACATATAAAAATGTCTTAATATATATATATGTGCGTGTAAAAAATAATTATTTTAGAGGTGTGAATATTAATTTTTATATTTTTTTATATTAAGCATAAAGGGAACTTACTTATTCTTTTAAAAAAAAGTGTTAATAACTCTGTTGTATTACATCGAGCACTATTTTATTAACGTGAGCACTATATGAACGATATATTGTAACTATATATATATACATATACATATATATATATATATATATATATATATATATATATATATATATATATATATATATACTAGTGATGGCAAGGTTTTTCTGATAAAACGAGAATATGTTCTAAAGTCTTGAACGTGGCTTTGTAGGATACGACATATTTTCTACAATGCAGTCCTTATTCAAGAGAATTAACGCCGCAAGTGGGAATGAGGCTACAGTGTGGAGAATATATGTTTCTTCACAAGACCGCTTAAACGGTTTCGAACACTATTAAGGTTGGAGAATTTGCATTGGAAACCTCCCCCCTAAATACGGTAGAAATATTTCGGGGAACCCGGCTATTTTCACAACATCTTTGAACGTGATTGAATATAAGCCTTCCATTTTGAATAGGGTGTGAACTTGAGCATGGATCCAAATCAGCATAGCAGCATTGCGATTGGAGAAGACAATGGCTATTCATAGTATTATGGTTAATTTTGAAAATGAAAGTGAAAGTAGGCATAAAATAAGGTATAGTGTTTATCATGAAACTGACATTTCAAAAATAATTTGTAATTAAAAGAATAATAGAAACCAATCATTTTATGTACGATTAGGTTTCTATTTTTCTCAATACTGTTCGACCGACTGTAAATCGGAAAATGAAGGGAGAAAAAACAAAAAAGGTAAATATGTAATTACACAGGCCGAGACATTTTCTCTATGTGTTACATCATATTTTGTGAATCTGGGGATGAGATGGGGCTGAATAAAATGAATGACATCCCCTTTTCACCATTGATTTTAGTTTTTCTGCTCTGGAATATCCGACGTAAAAATGGTCATGATTATTTAGTGTAGATGTGAAGAAAAAATACATGAAGCGTCAACCCAATCAGAAGGTGAAATAAAAATACCTTTTGAAATACGTAAAATACGACACAATAAGTATTGTGAGACCGTAACATACCTACAACATGGACTCTTCCAGGACTATATAAAGTATGCGACATAACACTCTACAGAGAAGAAGAGGAGGAGGAGAGAGAGTATTCTAATACCGTAGTATCAGCCGCGTACGACTACCAATATTGGACACTAGCACATAGTAAGCTCCGCTTACACTTACGCTATCTTTGTAACCTTTTTGTTTAATATATATTTCTGACCTCTAATCCGTGTTCCGTGTTTTCCTTCCGTGGTCCCAACTTTGGGTCCACATCAATAAGTGATTAAAATTCGAATACACAGAGCATTTGGCAGTTATAGCAAGAACTATATCAAAGGATTTTATAATGTTCCCATTCGTAACTTAGAACGATACAATAAAATTGTCATAATCATTATGCATTATATCAAAGGACATTATAATTGTTCCTTTCATAACTTTGAACAATACAATTAAACTGTGATTATCATGATGTATTAAAAACAGGTGAATGAACAATAAGGAATTCAATATCTTCCATGATTTTTTTATAAGAGTCACTCAGAATTAATTTGAAAATGTATAAAATATTGATTAAAAATCAAGTTCTGTATAGTAAAAGTGAGCATAACCATTAAAATAAGCATTATTTTTACAAAATCATTTTTTCTTCATGCTTTCTGTTATATTTTATTTTTAATTAATAAAGTCTTGTTGGCTGTCAATTAGTTCAAAATGGACAAGATTTTTGGACTCAACATCGCAAAATTACCAAGAAAAATATATAAAAAAATTGATATATGTATTGTCAATGAAAGAAGTATGTTTCCTTACCTTTCTACGCTAACAGCAGTGAGGTTAAAGATGGAAGCCACTGCTGTCAGCATTTCCACAAATCCTGTAAATTTACAGAGAAACGTTCCTATAGACCAGTGTCCGATCGAACTTTTGCTCACCTCATATGGCACGCACACCAGCAAGAAGAGCAAATCAGCTAAAGCCAGGCTGACCAGGAACGAAGTGGTCACGTTCCGGGTTTTACGATCGCCCAACATGGCGAACACCACCATGCCATTACCGATAAAACCGATGAGAAATGAAAGGCTGTAGACGACGACGGTGGGTATAAAGTGCGGTTCCTGTAGCCAGGGCTTCCGTAGATTATCAATGTTTCCTTCGTAATAGATGCCATCCATATTGTTGTAAGAGTCCACGTCTGGATAATCGTCGAGATTGACGACAACTTGATTGTTCGTATGGTTATAGCTAAAAAAGTCGGCCATCTTAATCATTTTTAGAAAGTTTAATTGTCCACAGTTGCTTTTTCCGCCGTTGACCTTGATTTTCGCAAAATATATATATTTCGGTGTATATAAATCCTCACCTAGATCAATTTAATCGTATATATATTCATAAAATTTTTATATAACGAGATCCATATTGGGTACGACGCATATAAAATATAGTAATTTATATATTACGTTATTGTTTGTGATTAAGTGTATAATAATATAATATTATAATAACAATAATATTTGAATAATCGTTTAATATAATAGTTATATTAATAATTAAAATTTAATAATATGCTTATAAACATGGACAAGGCAGATTATTTTGCATTTGTACTGTATAATAACATATTTTGAAACACATCATAACCATTATACATACATACATACATACATACATACATACATATATATATATATATATATATATATATATATATATATATATATATATATATATATATGTATGTATATGTATATATATATATATGCAGATGTAATTATTTTTTGCTAGATTTATTTAAAATATAGCTTATGAATTTACTTCCCAGATAAAAATATTTGTCAATTACTTTCGCAAAATATTAAATCTTTTATAAAGGAAACATAATTATTTTAAAATGATAAACTTTATGTTAATTTCAATTTAAAAAAAATAAAAGTTGCATTTTCATAACAATTCATAAGTGTGTGGTAAGAATTTTGTTACCAAATAAATTTACTTCGTAGACAAAATAATTTTCGTAAAATTTTAAATCGTTTATAAAGGAAAAATATTTTAAAATTAAAAATAAAACTTTAAATTAATTTCAGTTTAAAAATAAAAGTGGTATTTTAATATCATTTCATAATTGTGTGATGGGATTTTTTTTTGCAAGGAAATAAATTTACTTCCTTTTTATTTTTATTAATACTATTATTATTTAGCTTATGTTCACAAGCCACCCAAGGTAGAAGGTTACTGTATAGAATTGTTCTAGCGTAAGTAAGGACAAGCTTTACAATGATAGAGTTGAAGTAGACTTTAGAAGGAACCTGGAACCCAATCCTAAACAGGAAACAAGGGATATGCGTCTGAACCTATTCGAAAGACCGGAGAGGCTTGTGAACCGGACGATAGGCGACTCTATCTACTCCTAAATAAAATAATGGTCAATTACCTTTGTTAAATTTTAAGTCTATTATAAGGGAAAAATATTATTTCAAAATTATAAACTTTATATTAATTTCAGTTTTTAAAAATAAAAGCGGTATTTTAATATCAATTCATAATTGTGTGATTTTGTTGTAAGGAAATAAATTTGCTTCCTAGCAAATAGATTTACACCTTAGATAAAATAATGGTCAATTATCTTCGTAAAATTTTAAATCTTTTATATAGGAAATAATATTAATTCCAAATGATAAACTTTATTTTAATTTAAAAAATAAAAATCGTATTTTAATAACAATTCATGATTGTGCTACAGGAGTTTGTTGTAAGATCTACAGATGATAATAATTATAAATATAAAACGAAATTTATTTCCTTTTATAGACTGTTATAATTTGTCTTATAAATCGAGTAGCACACACAGTTATGTCTTCAGAGACGGAAATAATAATAGACATATACGTTGTAATTACTTTTTCTCAAACAGTTGCTATTTATCAAAAGAATATTATTGAATCAACCAAAGCAAAGAAATCTCTTTTCATTGTTTAAATTTAGCAGATCGTTATAGAAACAAAAGCGATTAGACGGTAATTTTATCTTTAAGATTACATTTATTTATATCTCGTTCAAATAATAATACAGATATATATTTTTTACGTGCTTAATTTATTACTACTGAAAATGAAAGTGAAAGTAGAAACAGAAATTAATGTATTATGAATGAGATGAATAAATAAAGCAACCTGTGGAAACGCATAGTGTATGAAATAATTATTAAGGAACCAGACGGTTTTAAAAAGGAAAATAAATGGAGTTTTGATTTGGTTTTCACTTACATTGAGATTTATCTATAAAATCTTACTCAAGCAAAACCATTATCATTTTATTCTGAACCTTTGGCAAATATATTTAATGTATCGGTCATAGATATATTAAACACCAATGCATGAAATAGCTGTGTATTTTTAAAGAAAGATTATGTTATATCTGTCACTCTGTTTCCCAGCTTATATAGATGTTAGTTTCTATTCTTTCAATAAGTGTCACAAAGAAAGAACGCCCACATTTCGTTATTTTCACAAAATTATTTTATTCTTTCTTCATTCTTTCTTCCTATCTTTTGCTTTTTAATTAATAGAGCCTTGTTTTCTGTCAAATACATATGTATCAATGTTGATAAATTCGATTCTTTGTTTATTGCTGTCGCCTTGATGCTGCCAAGAATTTCAATTCTTTAGATACGCCTCATAAAAAAAAGATATCTTTGTTTTCACTTCTATGCTTTGATTCCTTCGTATTTATTTAAGATGAATCCTGCAGTGGAGCGTTGCAGGAGAAAAGATTTTTCTGTCTGCGTTTAAGCGCCGGCTGCTCCAAAACAAGCGATATTGTTATAGTTTCGCCTTTCTTTTGTTTGTTTGCTTTTTTGACCTTTTGAAAACAAATGAAAGTTTCTTTGTTCCCGTAAAAACATTTATTTCTCGTTGCTCAGAGATTCTTTATATGAAGTAGTCTTTTCTTATTTTTTTCGGAAGGGGGGATTCAAATATTTTTTTAGAAATTTCTCTCACCTGAAACTTGGGAAAATTGAGGTTTTCATTAATTTACCTTGTATTTAGGTCTGAGTAATATTTTGCCCAGACGACTTCAAGAACAAGAACTCTTTTTGCTTATTTTAATGCCTTTAACAAATTCAGCATTTAATTTCGCCACATATACCCATTATTATTATTATTATTATTATTATTATTATTATTACAGCTTTTAAAAAAATAAACCGTTTACCAGTAATGAACGATATATCTTAGAAATCTATCGTTAATTCTATTATTACTTTTAAAACATGTTTTTAAAAATTCACTTTTCTGTTGTAAAAATTTCAGACACAAACATGTTACAATTGGTTCATCGGTTCATTGGCACTGTGAAACGTTTGGCAATAAAGAATATCGAATGACTGAAATTCAGTCATTGACTTCAAATGCTGGATCTTCAAAATATCAGGCGAATATATCGGGAATTCTTCAACAAATTTCCTTTGATGAGCTGTAATGTTTCCCTTTTGGTATCAACTGAAAAACAAATAATTAAAAAGCATATAACTATAGTAAATGAAAGAAAGTTGTAAATACTATCTTTAACTGAAGGTATTCAATCCTTGCAACAACAAAAAAATATTACATAGAATCAATAAAGACGAAGCGACACAAACACCCCAAAAGACAGACAATACAACAACTAAAAAGTGAATATAAAACCAACAAAAGTTCACAATTTCCTCTATTTTGTTCCTCTAACTTTTAACTCTTGTTATCCGTCCTTGTATTTGTTCTGCTATCCATTCGCAGAATTTGCTTAAGTTGGTTGTTTTCCCTTGCTTCTCTTATTTTCTGTACCACTTAATGTGTTATATGCTGCAAGTCGTCTTTCCTTATTTTATCTTGAATAAACACACGAAGGGAAACAGGAATATAGTTTAATAGCTACATATAAGGACATACTGGGTCCTATAGCCTTGGTGTCAACTGGTCTATGAAAAGGACAATTCGGAATTCAAAAGCTTCCACGAAGATCAAAAGCCTCACGAAACCGCAATTAGCCAAACATGGGGAGTACGTCTACACAATCATGGACGCGTTCCCAAAATGAGTGAGAAGGCCCTGGATCTGGTTTAATGAGCTCTCGTTTCTGGTACATTTAGTCTAGCTTATTTTTGTTACAGCAGTCAGATTATTCCCCCGCCGAATGTCCTAATATTATGGAGACACCCATATTTAAAGAATCTAGCCAAAATATTGAGAAATCGGTTGAGTTTCGAAATCGTTGTACTAGCGAAGGTCAACGGGACTATCTTGTCGACTATTACTCAGCAACAGACTCATTTCCCCAGCCGGGAAAAACTGCGTCAGAAACCCCACCAGCAGTGCATGACCTGAATTGCTTGACTCTCTAATTGAGCTGGCCTAAGCCAAATAAACACAGAATAGGAAACGCCTTCTCTGTCAATTGCCGCGAGACTCAAGCAAAATGTCAACAGCATCATCATGATCTCGTGCAGATATCGGCGGCGACGAGAAAAGTCACGGGATCAATTTAAAATGATATAATTGCTTTGTTCCAAACTTGATGGGGCGATTGGACTCTTTTATTGTGCTGCTAATGTTGTTCGCACAAACGTTTTACTTGATCTATTCTACAAGTTCACTCAGGTGTATAATGCACACAAAGAATAACAATATATATATATATATATATATATATATATATATATATATATATATATTCAAGCATGTTTGGTTAATAATGTAGGCATATTATGTCTGTGTATTTTATTTTAATACGATCAAATTCACGGATCAATATCTTAGTGTCGTTATTAAACTGATTAAGAAAGTCACCGTAGTTGTGATTATTTATTTTATTTTCCTACGTACTTTCAATCTCATCCTAGATCACCTTCAGGGGCGAATTGCTAAGACAAAAATGAATGTAATTGGAAGTTGTGATTTTTTTGTGAATGCGCATGAAACGCACTCCGGTATACTGGTAAGAAAATGTAAGGGAGGTAACTTAATTTATATTTTTTCATTATTAATATTTTAAAATACTCAACCTGCAATTCTAAAGATTTTTTACAATTTGAGAATCCCAAAATATTGCTTTAAAAGTCATTTTAAAACATTTTTGCTATACTCAAAATTCATCTTATTTAGTTTTGCTTTCATTTTTTTTATATAGAGCGATTCAAGAATTTGAAGGTTTTGTTTTTGTTTCAAGGTGGAGTCAATTCATTGCATTGTCAATTCATATTTCTTTAAAACGTGAATGTACACAGGAATATTCTTTAAAATGTGGTATGATAGAATTTTAATCCGACATATGTAATGTAAGACTTCTTGATAATTTTGTCGTCGTGTAACCAACACATATATTTGGACACAAAGCCCAGTGGATAAAAGTCTTGGTTAAATCCAGTGTCTTGACCCAAAGAGTTGTGAGTTCAATACCTGACTACTGCAGTGGTGAACAAAAACTTGGAGAGTTGAGTTAAAGGGAGATAACTGAGATACCCGGAAGAGGCACGGCACGAGGAATTAGAATCGTCTACCCCGGTGGACGAAATAAAAGGTTTAGTTCGAAGGCCGGTGCGTACAATGTCCGAAACGCCGTGAATATGGCAATAAAGATGAGGACAACAGTATGGACAATATAAATGATTTAAATTATTTGCATTTATTATCCAACTTCCTTCACTTTGTAGCTCTTAGCAAATGTTGTCTTTTCGCTATGCCCCGAAAACCCTGTTCTGTCACCCATAATCACAAGACCGTTAGAGAGGTTACTAGCTGCTTTCCCGTGTGTACTAAATTCCCTAAGCTGGCTTTCTTCATTATGTGTCCTAGAAATTCCAAACTACTCTTTCTGATTCTATGTATAAACGACTTTTTTTTTTTTTTCGTTAAAACTTGCTTGTTACATACATGTTCAGGTTATGATATTCTGAACATCCATTTGCAGAATCATATTTCTAATGACTCAAATCAGAAAGGAAGGCAATGGTCCGGTTTACACCATATTAATATAGTAGACATAGGTTCGGGTTACACCGGAGTGAAAAAGATAAAAGCAATTTCTCTTTGCACTAAAGTCAAAAGACAAATATAGATTCGCTTTATGCTAAAGACAAAAAGTTAGATTTAGGATCGGTTAAGCTAAAGACTAAAAGGCAGATATAGATTCGGTTTATGTTGAAGGCAAAATGTTTGATTTAGGTTTGGTGTAGGCTAAAGACTAAAAGGCAGATATAGATTCGCTTTATGCTGAAGACAATAAGTTACATTTAGGTTCTCTTTACGCTAAAGTCAAAAGGCAAATATAGATTCGCTTTATGCTAAAGGCAAGATGTTTGATTAGGGTGGGATGTACGCTAAAGTCTAAAAGGTAGATATGGATTCGCTTTATGGTAAAGGTAACACGTTAGGTTTAGATTCGGTGTACGCTAAACTCTAAAAGGCAGATATAGATTCGGTTTACGCTAAAGACAAAAAGTTACATTTAGGATCGGTGTACGCTAAAGTTTAAAAAGCAGATATGGATTCGTTTTATGCTAAAGGCAAAAAGGTAATTATAGTATTTCGTTTACACCAGTTTAGGCATAGTTCCGGTTTATAATCAGGAATTTATTTTTTTTTATCCCATTTTGCAAATATCCACCGGAAAGATGACCGTTTTGTGGAGGTTTTACTCGTTCACCGGGAACACAATCAGTGTATTCTAAGCCGCCACCCCATAGAGCAATTTTCTCTCGCACTATCTCTACCTCTCTCTCTTTCTCCCTGTGTCTCTCTCTCCGTAGTTGTTACGTTGAGAAAAAAGCTTTAGATCATTTTGGGCAAAGATCTTTTATCTAAATTCCTTGTTTCTTTATCGAGTCATCAATATTTCTCTCTATTTTCTAGGAGAATGGAACCAGTAGGTCTTGGTTAGAACCGTCCTTCTTCGAACCACGTGGACTCGCGTTACGAAATAACAAAGAACTGTACCAAGTAACAGACACCACATCACTCAAAGACTTTCAATAACAGAAACAACTAAACTGGATAGTACATGTAATTCGAAGAGAAAATAATGACATGATCAAAAGTTGACTCTCCACACTACGTCAAACAAAATGTTAGGAATGAAGCCCCCATCTATATTGGAAAGAGCGATAACAGCTACTGGAGTTTTAGAAATTTATTTTCTCTAAAAAATGTTTAAAGAAAAAAAAATATAGATATCTAACAAAGAAAAATTAGGGGTATATCAAAAACGGTATCCATTAAAGGTTTATAAGTAACCCGATATTAAAGGTTTATAAGTAACCCGATATTAAAGGTTTTATCAGATCCTTGAACACTGGCGCTACATAATCATAAAGAACTGTGCTAGGTAAGAGAAACCATTTAATTTGAGGACTTTCAACAACGGCATCAGCTAAAATGGATATCCCATGTAATCGACAGAGAAAATAATGACATAATCTGGATATTGACATTCCACACGACTTAGAACAAAAGGTTCTCGTTTAAATATTGATGGGGATCCCCCCGACATCAATATTTAAACGAGAGATAACAGTAGACTTGAGCAATCTGTTTTCGTGTAAATTGTCTTAATAAAAAGGGTTTTATAAATTACAAAGGAAAATAGCACTGGCTGCTCGGTTAATAAACGCCAAATGTTTCCTCAGAAGGAAATGGCTAATATTACCATTACCGTTTTCAAAGAAATATAATCATTTTTTTTACTAAAATTACTTGTAGAGTTTTAATATTTATTTCAGCTTTATATGCATTAATTTCATTATCCTAATTCCATTCGGTTCTTTTTTTAAATTTATTTTATTTATATTTATTAAATTATTAAATTAATTAATTGTCGTATTCACGGCGTTTCGGCCGTTGTACGCTCTGGCCTTCTTCAGATGATATACGTTAGAATTTCGAACAGTGGATGGAAGCGTTGTTTGGAGTAATCCAAATGTGACTTGACACAGAGTTGTGAGTTCAATACCTGGCCACAGCAGAGGTGAAAAAAAAAAGAAAAAAACAAAACAAAAATAAACTTGGAGAGTTTAGTTACTAAAGGGAATTAACTGAAAACTGAGGTATCCAGAAAAAGGTATGGCACGTGAAACCAGAACAATCTACCCCCGTGGACTAAATAAAGCGTTCGGTTCAAAATTCCAACATATATCACCTGAAGAAAGCCGAAGCGTACATCGGCTGAAACGTTGTATATATGATTATAAACATGAAGACAACAGCCCGAACAGTGTAAATAGTGTAAACTAATTCAGAGTTTTAAAGTTTAACGTCAGTCCCGAATAAACTGAGAACCTGGCAAATAAAAGAACATTAAAACTTACTCTAAAATTGCTGGAAATCGTTGCAACAAAGTAATAATAATCTGTCTATATTTCTGAGATGAGGTATTATGTACATTATTTACATTATTCGGACTATTGTTCTCATCTTTGTCGCCATATTTATCACAACGTTTTGGCCGCTGTACGCTCCGGCCTTCTTCAGGTGGTTGGAATGTCGAACAGAACCCTTTATTTCGCTCACTGGGGTAGACTGTTCTGTGCCATGTGTCCTTGAGGACACATGGCACAGTGGATAAAAGCGTTGGTTAGATTCAGTGACAGGACCCAAAGTGTGTGAGTTCAATACCCGGTTAAGACAGTGGAGAACTTTCAGAGAGAAAACAGGAGATAACTGATAACTGACATCCATTAGACATGGCACGTGGAACTAGAACAGTCTACCCCAGTGAGCGAAATAAAGGGTTCAGTTCGACATTCCAACCACCTGAAGAAGGCCGGAGTGTACAACGGCCGAAACATTATGATAAATATGGCGACAAAGATGAGGACAATAGTCCGAATAATGTAAGTAATAAAAAATATAATTTGATAATATTAAGCATTAATAGTTCACTATTTTAATATATTTATTTATCGCTATGTAAATAGACCATTTAGTAGGAAAAAATATCTAACCTTAATACCAAATGATAATATCTCATAATATGATTCACGATTTTCCTTTTAGTTTAATTATAATAAAGAAAATATCTTCATCAAGAACTGGAGCAATAGAGGCCGACCATTTGCATGGCCACGGAGGTCCCGCGTTTGATTGGGGCTGAGAGCATGCGCAAACATTTCCCTACACCTCAAAATGGCGTTGTACAGATTAACCCAAGGTCAGAATAACAAATGCTGTTTAAGCAATATCAGCTGGGCAATTTATTCCCGCAGATCGAAAATCGGATATGAAGATAGATGAGCAAGGAAGAAAAAAAAATATGTCTGAATGAGAAAACCATATTGCTTGAGCATTTCGCGTATTAAGACATAATACTATTCAGAATAATCGTCTCGAGTATAATTAAAGGGGACACTACTAGACATACCCAAAGACTACAGTTACGTCGGAAACACAATTAGAGTGACAGCACCCACTTCAAGATCAGGAAAAGAAAAAAAAAACGTAGTAAAAGAATAATGGGGTCTACAGGCAAGAAATATTAAAAGTCCAGTATGACTCATCATACAGTTGTGTGGAACATACAATAAGAAGGATAGATTTTGTTTTTGATTGTTTTTTTATTACCAGGCCCGAGAGTCACTCGAGGTAGAGGGTTACAGAATAAGAGGAACTGTTTAGGCGGATATGAGGGGAAGGTAACACTTAACTCTAAACTTGAACAGGTTAAGATTGTAATGATCGGGAAAACATCCTCTGCTCGGGTGGAAATTACTTCTCACCAAAGGAATGAAGGTGTCTCGCTGCAATGTGAGTACCATGGGGGGAAGGTTTGAACTGGTGGAACTAAGGATTGTAGTTCGTCTAAGCACTTTCAATGGAAATAACGATAGAGCACCGAGAGGCTTGTGAATTTTCGTCTGAGAGAGATGAGTTGTAGGGCGCAAAATAATTTGTTGTCCACAAGGACGCTTTTGGACTCTATCGAGAATGGAAAGTGAGGACTAGGCAGCTCCTGTCCAAATATGGCAGCGTACTCCAGTGTGTTACGGTTTTTTGGGTATATAACATGTGTAACTAGTGAGCGAGTCAAAATGACTTATTTCCCTTTATAGTCGACCAATAGAAGGTTGACCAATCAGAAGCCGCACAACACTGTATCCGTCGTGTATAAAGGCGGCCATCTTTGTTTTCTCACCGGAAGGACCAGAGGAAACTTGTCCGGCGAACATGACAGACGGAAGAACTACGCTCTGCTACTTTGCTACGATATCCACTGCGAACCTGCACTACGCTTTCCTACTGTCTCCGAAATATTCACTGCCAACCTCTGGATTCTATACTGGGAAACTACCGTCATGAAAATGTCTAACACAGTGCCGGCCAGGTCTGGTTCTAGTAAAGGTAGAGGAATGCACGAAGTGTCCTGTTCAGTGAACCGATCTTTTTGTATGCACCTTTAGCGATGGGTCCTATGTACGAGTTCCACTTGAGATCTGGTTTCGTTTGGTTTGTTTTACGGCATATCAACCTCAATGGGTTATTTAATGCCGACAAAATTTTTATTGCTGGTAATATGTTTTTCTTCAAAAATCTATTTCTGGGAATATTTTTCTTTGAAGGAATCTATAGCTGGTTATAATTTTTCAAATAATATATATCTGTTTGTATTGCTCGAGTAGGCCTGGGTACCCTACTTCTGTAATTTATCCCAAGAATCTTCTTCTCATAACAGGAAGAAGCCGGCTCAATCCGCCCAGGGTGAATGTCGCATCAGTACAGTAGTAGTACAGTTTGTATAGCTGGATATAATTTTTTTAAAGTATTACGGATAACATTTCTTCCTTCAAAAATTATTGCTGGTAATATTTTTTTTTATTACAATTTATTTCTAGTATTAAAACCTATATTTACACAAGTTTGAGTGTCAATTATTTATCCATAGCTGGGACCCTAACAGGTGCTACCACCCCGGATCAGGGTGGACCTAGGAGCGCCAGAAATTAAGAGGTGGTTCCACGCTCCTCAAAACCTCCTGATCAGAGGGCCTTGCTGTTGGACGTAGTTTATCGTCTTACCCAGGACGCGGATGTAGTTTAACGTCATACCCAGGACGGAATTGAGATCTGGGTTGAGTTTAAGGTTCAATAGTCTCTCAAGGTAGAGGACCTCCCTATCCAAGGTAGGTTATCCATGCCATACAGAAGTAATTATATGTCTCTGCATACAGTTATGTGGGAATGATAGGCTCCACTGATTAGTGCAAGATATAAAAAATATCAGTCATCATACAATTATGAAGGACACACAATAAAAATAATAGGATCCATAACAATAGGACGTATTACAAGACTAATATGACTTATCATTCAGTAGTGTGAGACACACACTAAGAGTGACGGGATCCACAGGTAAGACGTATTAAAGTCCATTATGGTTCATTATGTGAGTATTGTTATTGTGTGGGACACACAATGATGTATTCACAGGAGGATGAAGCAAGCCATGCGGAAAGACTAATATGTCTCAGCATTACAGTAATGACACACAATAAGAATGATAAGATACACTGACGATAGATCGATATGATACAAGACTGATATCACCCATTATGCAACTTTGAGAGAGTGTGGGATACACAATAAGAATGATAACACCCACTGCAGAGCCAGGCAGGACACAGAGAAATACTAATTTGACTCATCAATCACAGTAAGAGTGATTGCATTGACAGGAGAATCAGGCATACAGAAAAAAAAAGATTATTGATCATTCAATAGTGCGAGATACACAATAAAAGTATCTGAATATACTGGAGGGTCAGTCAAGACATCAGTTCAGTTATGTGCCATGCCTGATATACACTTAGGTGCTCATGTATCTGATACATGACTGACGAGGCAGATGTTTTTTTTTTCCCCGTAGTAGGTTGCAATTTCTTTCTGTGGTAGACCAGTTGCCATTAAAGGCTAAAGATCCCGGTCTGCTCTGCTATTTACCCATAGCTGGGGGGGGCAGGAAGAGGATTCATACCGTTCTCAAGGGTACTAGCACGTAAGTGAATGTAATGGATTCGACTGGAATTCGAACTCGGCTCTCCGATTCCTCAATCCGAGCCGCCCAAGCAAGACATAAAAGATTAATATCTCAGCAAAACGTGGAAAGGTAAGGTACACTATTATTATCATTATTATCGTTGTTGTTGTTTTTATTGTTGTTGTTGTTGATGTTGTTGTTGTTATTATTATTATTATTATTATTATCATGCAATGAGCAGAGTGTTAAATCAATTTGTCATAATGTATGCCCAAGTATATAAGACGTATAGGTGTAACATTATGGCGGCGGACGTTCCTAATCCCGACAACCAAAAGCAACACCATGGCGAGTAGAGAAACGTAATGGGGGGGGCGCCTTTTAATCACTTCACTCTTTTCTCTTCTGCCTTTATAATTTCTGGCGTGGGGGTTAGGAGTGTCAGTCAAATGTGTCCTGGTCATTGGTTCATCGTCGACCTGAATAGGAGACTCTTCCACCCCCTGCTAAAGAAGTTCCATGCTCCGAGTTAAAATATCGCGAGCCCGAGCCGGCCACGTGTTGCAGAAAATGAAATTCCACGGCTTCCGGTGATTGATCGAAGTCTTACGATAATGACAAAAGGAAAGCGAAATGCCTAAACACTGTTTTAACATAACGTTGTTTATTTTAGATCTTGATTGCAAAGATCAGGCCTGCACGCACGCACTCCGGAACGATAGCCGATTATGTGAACATTGTTCGAAAATAATTGTTCGACAAGAATTATTCGAAAAACATTTATTCGAATTGTAAATTGTTTGAATGAAAATAAATCGAAAGGACAGTTATACTAAATGATAATTATTCAAAATGCTAAATTCTTTATTGCAATAAAAATGTAAAAATTAACAGAGGAAATTCCCAAATGGCAATTATTAAAAATACAAATATCGTTAATAAAACAATTTAGTAAGAAAAAATCCTTATAACCTTATCTGACGTTACGCGCAAATAGTCAACTATTGAAGAGTGTTCGTTAAAGGATGCCACTAATTTTTATTTCGCTCGCAGGGGTAGGCTGTTCTAGTTCCACATGCCATGTCTAATGGATGTCAGTTATCAGTTATCTCCAGTTAATTCCCCTCTCCAAGTTCTCCATCGCTTTAGCCAGTTATTGAACTCACACTCTTTGGGTTCTGTCACTTGATCTAAGTAATGCCTTTATCCACTGTGCCATGTCTCCTTGAGAAACGTTATGATAAAGATGAGGATGATAGTCCGAACAATGTAAATAGTGTACATAATACCTCATCTCAGGCATATAGACAGATACTGGTCTCCCCTTGTTTTCTTACGCTCCTCTTTGAGAGGACTAATTCTGTTTACTTGGACTATAAAAATACACTATATACGAACCTTGGATTCTCAGTTGAATAAAGCTTTCTTAAAACCTACACCTGCGTACATTTTTTCATTACAATTAGTTCTAGGTAAATCAGCATTGTCTCTTTCAAAGAAAGACTACATATGTATTCAAAACATAGGTATTTGAAATAATTATTATTTAGTATAAATTGTCCTTTCGATTAATTTTCAGTCAAACAATTTACAATTCGAATAAATGTTTTCCAATAATTGTTTTCGAACAACTTTTTCGATACGGAATAACCAGTATAGGATTCGAAGGGTTTTCAAAATAGTGGATTTTGCTATGTTGATCTGAATGAATCCAGCAATGGATCTGTTTTATGGATGCCTAGCTTTATTCAATCAATATTTCATTGTCTCTATATCCAATGAATTCCTTTAACTTCCCGTAAAGAAAGAAAGACAATTTTCGCCTTCTTGCGATCTATACATGGTGCGGCAAAATTAATTCTCTTTTTTATTTACTGACTTTTTTACTTTTACTTTTTATTGAACAAAATAAATTACAATAGTTTAAGAAAATTTATAAGTATTGTCAAATAAAAACAACATGATCTGTTATGTTAAAATGTTCAAAATTCTCCCTTCGTGTTGAATGCAACGTTGAATCATATCAGCAACCATTCTACAAATCATTTGACACAATTCTACATTAGTTTCAGAGCATTTATCAGAAACTGCTTGTTTTAATTAAGGAATTGTTTTCGGTTTGAGCCTGTAAACAAGATCTTTGTGTACATTCCCACAACAAAACGTCTGGTGGCGTAAGTTTTGATGATCGTGATGGCAACTCAATTGATCCACGTCGTCCTATCCACCTCAGCTCGAAAAAGAGGGCATCACTTTTGCTGAAACGAGTTTAATTGTCTTTACTTCAATCTCACTGAAAGTACGATTAATTGGCTTTAATCCCGATGAGGATCAAATCGAATTCAGGTTTGCAACACTGTATCGACGAGGATAAAACTCTTTTAGCGTGTAACTGGGTAGAGAGGGTAGGCAGGGAGCCGGCATTACCTTGACCTTTCATTTGAAGAATGTATATGTGACGCCGGTTTAGAAGATTCAGACTTTCTATTTCGATGTTTGTTAGCGGGGGTGGGACACAAAGACCGAAAAACAAAACAAAAAAAAAAAAAAAAAACAGTCATCTTTTCCAAAACCGCTCCCTTATTGAGTTGTAATATATCATTCAAAAGTGTTAAATGTTTAAATATCTTTAGGGGCAAAGAAAGTGTGGGGTAAAGTAGCAAAAACTAAATATAAAGCATTCTTACCCCCGCCCTCGCCACGCGCGCACGCACACACACATATAGACACACACACATACACACACGCATACATGCACAGCAAAGGAAGCGGTCTAAAAAAGATGCAGAATCATTGTTTTTGATTATGCCACCTTTGGGATGCAATCTAAAAAATATCTTGTGGCTTTAAATAACCCGCATAAGATTGATAAGCTGTAAAAATAAAATAAAATTATTATATAGGAATAAAGTGTCGCTGCCGACACATGAGTTTGAACATAGATCGCCAGCGAGCAAACACAGGCGATCCCATTATTGAATTAAGTAGACCACGTTATCATAGAGGAAACGCATATATATATATAGAAAGTCGCGTGGCGTCTAAATGATCATCATTTCTACTCTATCCTCTATTACTATACGGACCGTTATTCTCTGCTCTATTTACTACACTATTCCTCTATTCGGATCAGTATACGGATTACTGTTCGAGCGAGTATTATCTAGCAGGTGCTATTAGTGCGAGTGTTGTTTGAAGGCGTCTGACACCAGTATTGTTTAACGGCCTTACAAAAGTGACAACGAGTATTCGTTGATATTTCAAAAGTGTTTGTTGACATCACAAAACAAGTTAATCAATCAAGCAAACAATCCAAATTGTAAAGGTTTAAACTGGTGGAACTGACGTTGCATGTAAATGTTTGAAGATTGTAGTTATCAGGGAAGCAAGAAATCGGAAGGGAGTCCCACAGGTGAGAAGTGCGAGAAAAAGGAAATGTCCGAGTAGAAATAGTGGTTGCCGCAAGCTAGTTCAATATTAAAACAGTGAGACCTAGTTGTCAATCTAGTAGCATGCTTAAATTCATGTACTCGAATCACTAGGGAAAAAAATCACATAAGAACAGTTGCCTTCATTATTTACATTATTCGGACTGTTATCCTCATCTTCATTGTCATATCCACAACGTTTCGACTGTTGTACGCTCCGACCTTCTTCAGGTGATTGCAGTTTCGAAACTAACCCTTTATTTCGTCCACCGGGGGTAGATTGTTCTAGTTCTACGTGCCTATTTCAATCACCTTTTTGTTTCCATTTTCTCGTTGTTCACATGTTCGGTTCACACTCCTTCCCCTTTTCTTGAACAGGACTAGAAGTTTATCCCTGTTATGGGATCTTACCCATAATAATAATAATGAACTATTCCATACTTAATAAATACTGCGCCTCAGTCAGTAGGTGGGAGTCAGTCAGTCGCTCAACTCTTGAGCGGCTGTTCGGTTCAACTCTCTTCCTACGGGCGGGAGGAACCCGAAGGAGGCTACTCCCGAAGGGCGGAGTCTCCTTCGGGAGGTAAAATCG
Organism: Acanthosepion pharaonis; assembly: GCA_903632075.3. Classification (NCBI taxonomy): domain Eukaryota; kingdom Metazoa; phylum Mollusca; class Cephalopoda; order Sepiida; family Sepiidae; genus Acanthosepion; species Acanthosepion pharaonis. Next base: position 1,086,737 of record CAHIKZ030004634.1, on the reverse strand, counting down.
ACCCAGAACCCGTTTATACGGGTTCAAATGGGCTATTTTTGGCCGAGCCTAATGGCTCCAGGAATGCCCACGTTAAAAAAGGCCTTGTGCCACATGACACCCTCGTGGGGGGTGACTGAATATCGTCAGTCAGTCGCTCACTTTCTGAGCGACTGTTCGGTTAAACTCTTTCCTACGGGCGGGAGGAACACGAAGGAGGCTACGCCGAAGGGCGGAGTCTCCTTCGGGGAGGTAAAAACCGGCCCTGAACCCCTTTATGCGGGTTCAAATGGGCTATTTTTGGCCGAGCCTAATGGCTCCAGGAATGCCCACGTTAAAAAGGCCTTGTGCCACATGACACCCTCGTGGGGGGGGGTGACTGAATATCGTCAGTCAGTCGCTCAACTCTTGAGCGGCTGTTCGGTTCAACTCTCTTCCTACGGGCGGGAGGAACCCGAAGGAGGCTACTCCGAAGGGCGGAGTCTCCTTCGGGGAGGTAAAACCGGCCCAGAACCCGTTTATACGGGTTCAAATGGGCTATTTTGGCCGAGCCTAATGGCTCGGGAATGCCCACGTTAAAAGGGCCTTGTGCCACATGACACCCTCGTGGGGGTGACTGAATATCGTCAGTCAGTCGCTCACTTTCTGAGCGACTGTTCGGTTAAACTCTCTTCCCTACGGGCGGGAGGAACACGAAGGAGGCTACGCCGAACGGCGGAGTCTCCTTCGGGAGGTAAAACCGGCCCAGAACCCGTTTATACGGGTTCAAATGGGCTATTTTTTGGCCGAGCCTAATGGCTCGGGAATGCCCACGTTAAAAAGGCCTTGTGCCACATGACACCCTCGTGGGGGGGTGACTGAATATCGTCGGTCAGTCGCTCACTTTCTGCGCGACTGTTCGGTTAAACTCTCTTCCTACGGGCGGGAGGAACACGAAGGAGGCTACGCCGAAAGGCGGAGTCTCTTTTGGGGAGGTAAAACCGGCCCTGAACCCGTTTATATGGGTTCAAATGGGCTATTTTTTGGCCGAGCCTAATGGCTCGGGAATTCCCACGTTAAAAAGGTCTTGTGCCACATGACACCCTCGTGGGTGGGGACTGAATATCGTCAGTCAGTCGCTCATCTCTTGAACGACAGATCGGTTGAACTCTTTGCCTTCGGGCGGGGAGGAATCCGAGAGAGGCTACGCCGAAGGGCGGATTCTCTTTCGGGGAGGTAAACCGACCCTGAACCCGTTTATACGGATTCAATGGGCATATTTTTGGCCTAGCCCATGGGCTCGGAGAGCCCACGTTAAAAAGGCCTTGTGCCACATGACGCCCTCGTGGGTGAGGGTAACTGAATATCGTCAGTCTGTAGCTCGAGTCGGGTCCAGTAGTTCAAGTCGAGTCAAGAGTCGAGTCAGAGGCAGTCCGAAACAGATTCGCGTTCAAACAATTACTGCAAGACATTGGAATAGTGATACTGGTCAAGACTACATTGTTCTCTCTACTAAACCTGATTGTTCATATTAACACTTCTACTCTGTATATATTCCGGTTTGTAATATATCTGTGTTATTCCATACCTGTGTTCGAGTTCTTCTTTATTGGTTCTACCTTGGACTATAACCGTGGTACAAGGAACCGGGCCATAACAATCCCTTGTTTCCTGTTTAAGATGGGGCTTCCGGTTTGAGCTATTAATAAGGATAACTGTCATGAATTTTCTGGTAGTATGACTGGCTGGAGGCTACTGGTCTTCATACTGAGTGTACAGGGCTGACAGTTTTCTTGTTGCTGAATTACGACCGGTAGTTAGGAGGTCGAAGTAAATTTGAAGGAATTTGATACTTAACATCCTGTGCTTGTTCACATTTGTATTTGTTCACCTGTGGTTTTTACTGCAACTATGTAGAGCGGACATTTTCTGGGAGAGAACGTGCGTTATCTATCGTGATCAACAGTCTTAAAAAGGCTAGAACACACAAACCCTCGGTCACGATGACTTGGGTTCGTGCTAGCACAACCACCGACATCTCCCATGGGTTCCGTCTACCTATTTTCACTCATAAGACTAGGATCAACTCGTGGCATAGTTTTCAGACATTTTCCAAACACGCTGGTATAGTCTCCCCCAGATCGATAACATCCTGAGAAATCGAACATGGTGAGATTCATTGCCGGGTCTTATGGTCAGAAAGCAAACGTTCGGCCACGTGCCCACAATACGAAAAGCACAAAAATAGACTTCTCATTTTAAAAATACGTCAATCGCCAAGAAGAACGATCAGTTCGAGCAGGTAATTCAATTAAATTCAGCTATCGAAGAAGGAAGGAATTACACTATAAATAATAATTCAGATAATCAAATAATACGATTGCCATATAAAAAGCAAAAGAAAGATTGTTATGGCGTGCCACCTCTCTAAAAATATACGTTTCTTTCTCACACTGAAAATCCTAATTAGTGGGTTTCATTCAGACGTATGTAATACTGTAGCGACGTGAAGAAACCCTTTTGAAATTCCTGCTAAAGTGATGGAAATGGGTGTGTAAGGATTCATCCGTGTGAAGAAAGTGTGTGAGGGCGAAGTTGAGAAAATCTTCTCCCTTCAAGACGTTGGCGATCATTGCTCTCCCCAATTTACTTTTAGGCTCACAGCCACATTATTTGAAACAATGTATGATCACTGAAGTTAAGCAGCGTCGAGCCTGCACTGTACTTAGATGGGTGACCGCTCAGAAATATCAATTTTGCAACCTTGGAGGTGAGGGTGGTGTAATTGCTTATTTATCGGAGAGTGGAGTTCCAATTCCAGTTGAATGCGTTATATTCACTTAAGCGCAAATACCGTTGGGAAAGGTATCAATCCACCTCTTCTTCCCTAGCTATGTGTTAATTAATAGGACGTATCACCAAATCTTAAAAAATAACAATCTAAAAATATTTTCTGACCTTAAATAACCTGCAAAGGTCTGTCTATATTTCTGAGATGAAGTATTTTAATTATTTACATTGTTCGAAATTTATTGCTTTATTCACGACGTTTCGGCAGTTGTACGCAAATACCGTCTTCAGGTGATTGGAATTTCGAAGGGTAGAATATTCTAGTTCCACTTGCCATGCCCCATCGGATGTGTCAGTTATCTTCCTTTAACTTAACTTTCCAAATTGTTGTTTACCATTCATAACGTTTTGAACTCACAATACTTTGGGTCAAGTCACTGGATCCAACCAAGGCTTTTATCCACTGGGCCATGTTTCCTTGAAGACATCAGTGTATGAATTTTTAGGACTTATAAACAATTACCGGAGTTCATATTGTATTTTTATTTTATTATTAATGCTTTTCTCTACATGAACCAGTAATACGGAGTGCTAGAGAAAAGCAATAATAAAAACAAAATTGCAATATAAGCTCTAGTAAAAAAATGCTACTGGGACATTAAGTTTATACGTCCCAAAAATTGGCAATAAAGATAAGGACAACAGCCCAAACAATGTGAATAATGTAAATACCATGCAAAGTGTTATTAAACCGTAGAAAACACCAACCCTGTTCTGAAATCTATTCACTCGAGAAAATGGAAACAAAAAAGATGGTTATACTTAAGATCAGAAAGAGACTGAGGGCACATAATGAGGAAAGAAGGTTTGAAAAATTTGATACTCACAGGACAGATTGAAGGCAAGAGAGACAGCAGAAAACAACGTACCTCTATCTATAAAAGGCCGGATGTGTGTGTGTGTAACGAATGCACGGCCGCAATTTTCGACGGATTTGCACCAAAATTTACATGCACATGCTGCAAGTTAACGGAAACGCCAAGACCGACTTTGCATTTCCCAACTCCCATCGATAATGGAAATAATCGATTTTTTCATGCTTCTACGCCAGTTTTCATGTAGTTTGCGGCCATTTTGTACTGGCCAGAGTGAGAGCCAATAGCTGGCTGCCACCAATAGGCACGAAGATTCTATTGGCCAGCGTGAGAGCCAACAGCTGACTGACATGAATGTTAACTAGCGTGCAAAAAAATTGATAGCTGCATTCGTCACAAGTGGGGAAAAATTTAAATCTGCATGGCACTCAACTCCAATTGGCTAATTCGTTTGCTTAAATTCAACGTTGGTTCTGATCCCGCAGAACTGGGCTGGGTGTGAAAAAGTATTTATGGTTTACTTTCTTTTTTCATTCGGTTTTTACAGTTGCGAGTCCTTTTTAAAGCTGATCGTTTTGTGTTCATTTTGTTTAGTTCTTTTTTCGTAACAGATT
>CAHIKZ030004634.1:905000-1077500 GCA_903632075.3 Acanthosepion pharaonis | reverse complement strand
TGACAAGCACAGGGAGGAGGTGGCTTATACTTAACCTCAGGAAGAGGCAGCTGAAGTTTCTAAGTGACTTAATAAATAAAGAGGGCTTGGAGAATCTGATACTCATGGGTCGAATAGAGGGAAAGAAAGACAAGAAAAAGCAGCGCGTGACCTTCCTGGATGACAGAACGTGGTCTAGGGGAGGTAGCAGAGGGAGGAAACTTGTTGAGAGCTGCAAGCGGTGGAGGTAGAAAGTCATGATCGCCTACGTCCTGAAAGGACGTGACACATAGAAAGAAAAGAAGAAATTAAACATGGATAATTTAAAAGAAGCAATAATGGAATTCATGAAATTCCAGCAGGAACAATGACGTATGCATTAGGAACGCTCTGAGAGAAAAAAAGGAACGGTTTTAAAAAGATGTCCGAATTGTTAGTGAGGGAAAAGGAAAAAGTACGACTTCCAGAGGAAGTAGTCAATTCAAAAAAAGGAGGATGTTGTGGAGTAGCTGAACACCACCACAATATGGACTGGTCAAGGACTATTTAAACATTTAAATGAATATACATATAGGATACAGGTTCGAATCCCGTCGGAGGACGAATATTTTCTGTGAAAATTTCTCGGACATTCAGGCCGGTAAATGTTGTTTAATACTGTTTATTATAAACAGAGCATTTAGTTAAATACTTGTATCTATGAAAAGAATGTAAAAACATAACAATGTTTTAAAATAATTGTCGGATTTTGTCCATTTCATAATGTGTGACGTTATATATATATATATATATATATATATATATATAACGTCACAAATGTTGATTTTATATATATATATATATATATATATATATATATATATATATATATATATATATATATCTATCTTACTCAGTTCCTTATCTATCAATGCATAACTCAGAGAAATATACAAAGACTCTTCTTCATATGATTCGGTATTTTATGCTAGTATCAGAATATCTGTGAGGACTGCCTTAGAACAAAATGTAGTTGCCCTGAATACTATTTTGCCTGAGCTCTGTGCAAATACAGCTGACGGATCACACACAAGTCGATATACGAAGATTATCGATTGATCGCAGTGGTGAAGGGTTATGATGATGTAAGATCCGAAACCCCTAATAATCCGCTGCTAAAAAAAACATCACTGGTAATGTGTGCCAAAGTATCAAACGGATGGATTTCACGAAATATATGTGTGGGTGTGTTGACGTGTGTGTGTGTGTGTGTGTGTGTGTGTGTGTGTGTGTGTGTGTGTGTGTGTGTGTGTGTGTGTGTGTGTGTGTGTGTGTGTGTGTGTGTGTGTGTGTGTGTTTTATGTACAGGGGGCGATGGGTAAATTGTCGCATGTTATATTTTTTAATTATTTCGCGTTGTTTGTTCTTGATTTTGTCGACTGAACTGTATAGTAGGGTCAGTTGGGCACCGTCTGTGAGAAAAAGAGCACCATGACGCAATTCCGCCAGAAATATCAAAACAGCATGCTTGCACTGCTTGGCATTCGTGCCAGTAACTTCAATACGAAAATTTCAAAGTGTTTGGGTGTCAATATCAGGACAGTGCTGAGGATTCGGAAAGAGTTAGATGAGTCTCATGGTGATTACGAAGGTACGGCAGCTCGGAAAACTCACTCTGATAGTTCTGATAAGAAGAGAACTTCCAATCTAATAGTGATTACGAAGGTGTTTGCAGCGATCATTAGGGATGGCGACGTTATGCCTCCATTCATTTTCCCATAAGGCTACAGACTCAACACGGAGGCCTACATCAAGAGCCTCGATGAGGTAGTGCTGTCCTGGATCAAGAGGGTGGCTGCTTGAAGACCCTATATCTGGCAATAGGAATCTGCACCATGCCACATGAAAGGAGCGTAAGGCAAGGATGTGTCTTCTCACCGGACCTATTCAATCTATACAGCGTGACAATTCTGAGAGAATTGGAAATCCTACCAGGATTCATCATTGGCGGCCTCAATCTTAACACCATAAGAAACACAGGTGGGCTGGTCAAGGACTATTTAAACAGCACTCTCTCTTACTGAGAACATTTCAAATCTCATCAAAAGAACGACAAGGAAGAAACGAGGGCACAGTGTATTTGACAATTTTTTAGACTATGCCCTGCAAATTTACAAGCATAGATTGAAGAATTAGACACTAATCCTTTAAGCATTCCATACCACATCCCAAACTAATCAACCAATAGAAGATAGCGATGCTTTTCTCTCCTGATGACAATGTACTGTTGATAAGGGAAGATATACCATCAGCATACGTATTCATAATTAGAATGAGAATGATCTTGAAGAAATGATAAAGATCCTATACCAAGCATTACAAAAAATTAGGACTCAAAATAAACCTTTCCAAAACAGCAACACTGACCTGGAATTGGAAAGAAATCAGTGATCGTACCTACTTTAAATCCATCATGAAATTCCGAATTTGGAATTAATAAATACCAAGGACTTCAAATACTTACACCTAGTTTTGCCCCCAAACCGCAAATTGCTACAAAACCAAAGCATTAACCTGAAAACTCGAGTCATCTTCTTAAATAGCCTCATCAGATCAAAGGGTCGATTTGGACGTCATACATAATGCCAAACCCTTTCAGTAATACTCAAACTCTCAGCTGTATGCAACAGGTCAATTGCTAAATCTTTCTTTGTGCGAGTGATGCCTGAGGATCTTGGCGAACACCGTCATTTTTCAAACATGGTGAACTGTCGCTACGGAATCTCAAAGAACTGTACCAAACAACAGAAACCACGTCACTTGAGGACTATGAACAACTAAAATGAATAGCTAGTGTAACTCGAACAGAGAATAACGAAATAATCAAGATGCTGACGTTCCATACTACTCCAAAGATAAGGCTAGGAAGGACCCCCCCCCCAATCAATACTGGAAAATCTATTAACAGCTACTGAACTTGCGAAAACTATTTTTTAAGAGAAATATTTTATAAATTTCGACCGATATCAACAATGGATGCTCGGTCAGTTGATGCCTAATCTTTCCTTATAAGAAAATGGATATTTCCATAAAAGGTTCTCTTTCTCTGTCGTGTGCCGATAGATCAGGGGTAGAGTCTCTCACTGATACCAAATCGGTCGAGTTTCGATCCCGGCTTGAAATAATTGGATGTATAGCCATACTGATGAGTTGTGATACAGCGAAAGAGTCTGTCTGTGGATATATATATATATATATATATATATATATATATACACTTTCTCTTTTAGGTTGGAAAATCGCGGGGTATAACCATACTTCCGCCCACTTCTAGGTGGGAAAAGCGCAGGTACAACACAAAACTGGCGGACCACGTCTGGGAATCGAAGGAAGAACCCATTAAAAGTCCGTGCATAAAGTGGAACATTTTTAGAAGAGTAAATCTGGCAGAACAAGTGGTAGCAGTTGTAGGATGTGTCAGAAGGAGAAGTTGGCGATAGCCACTTATAAATGCAATGCAGTATAATTGAATGGGAAAACAGAAATAATGTCTAAATGTAGACATGGAAGCAAGAATGTTCTTGGCCTATATGATCCCGGGTTAAAAACAATTTTTTTTTTCTTTTCCTCGCTCACACCTCTTCCGTTTCTTGACTTCAGGTGCCGTAATTGTGCGTGTGGTTTGAGGAACACTTATTTCTATCAGATGAAACCTAGGGATTGAAATCACGATAGTGTGCAGTAGTATATGATGTTTTGTATATATATATATATATATATATATATATATATATATATATATATATATATATATATATATATATATATATATATAGAGAGAGAGAGAGAGAGAGAGTGTGTGTGTGTAATGTAGATACATTATATTAAAACAACAATTTTGTATCACAGAATTTATATATGGCTTTGAAAATTATGGGAGGCATCTTTTTAAAGGAAACTTTCTTCGTCGAACACTTCAGAAAGATTCGTTGGAACACAATAATTTGTGGAGGCAGAAGGAAAACTTTCTTCATTTTCTGTGTCTCATGGGTGGGTCGCGAGTAAAAAAAAATGTTTTCACTAGGACCTTATTTACACGGATTTTTCGTTTTTAGTAATACAATTATTTTAGTTGTTACTTCTTATCTACCTCACTCCGTGTTTACCTTTTTGAGTTTCGCCATACGGAATATTCTTGCTTCAACAAAATGTATATCCCTTTAAAGAATGCGTTCCATCATTTTCAATATATATATATATATATATATATATACATGAATTATTCACACAAAAACTAATGCAAAGGTTAATGATTTAAATGGCGAGACATCCATCATCGCAAACAATTCAAATAATATACAAAAACCTCCGTATCCGTTATGAATGAAATGATCCTTGTTTATATAAATTTCTGCCGTATTAGTTGTTATTTTTACTACAAGCTTTCGTCTGTTCCTACAGACATCTACGGCAGAAATTTATATAAACAAGGATCATTTCATTCATAACGGATACGGAGGTTTTTGTATATTATTTGAATTGTTTGCGATGATGGATGTCTCGCCATTTAAATCATTAACCTTTGCATTAGTTTTTGTGTGAATAATTCATGTATTTGTAAATTGATTGCACGTTTATCGTAATATATATATATATATATCAAGACGTCATCAGTAAATTCCAAGGGTGAAGCCGCAATTAGCTGATAAATTCCCAGTTTATTTGCGTCTTCCCTATATTGGTACAGAGGGTGAGAGTTTATCGAAACGTATTTAACGTTTAATCAATAGTTGTTATTTTTCGTCGAATGTTAGGGTAATATTTGTTACCCGTCCTGATTTCTCTTCCATTCGTAAGGACGTTCTCCCTCCCCATCATGTTAATTCAGTCATTTACCAATACAAGTGTAGTTGTGGACACGACTACATAGGGAGGACGTCCCAGCGTTTGGATTCGAGAATAAAACAGCATTTACCCCCCAGGATTTTGAATCCGTCCTCCAGAAATAACCAACTGACTAACAGTTCTGGTTCTGCTATTGCTGAACATTTAATAAATAGAAGGAAATGTGTGGAAAATTTTAGTGGTGACCGATTTATAATTTTATCTAGGTCCCACTCCACATTTCAACACAAGCTTCTAGAGTCCTTGTATATCAGATCCCGTGAGCCTTCCCTTTGTAAACAGAGGGAATTCTTGCTGGGTTTGAATATTATTGGACTCTAGTTTCTTGAAATTCATAATTTTTTTCCCCATTCGATTACATTCGTTAATTAAAAATTAATTTACACGCTTTTTTAAATTCCCAGAATAAGAAAAACTTGATAAGTCCTGGGACGAAACCGGTTGTTTTTATTTTAGCTTTTGCTTTTAAAAATGCCTTATAAATATTGTCTTTTCCTATCTATTATTAAATTTTGTACCACGAAAAACTTATTTAAATATATATATATATATTAGGAAAATATATTGAGATAACATATATTGTTTTAACAATATAACATATAAAATATAAGAGCTATATATATATATATATATATATATATATATATATATATATATATATATATATATAATGTAAATATAGATAAAATATATATATACAGTATTTTTTTAAATCGTTTCACCCCAAGCAAGGCATAATGCCACTAGAATGCAAGGGGGCTTCGGGTGGAATCAAAGAGAAAAAGAAGACTGAGAATGGGGAGGATTAAAGAAAGGGAAAAAAGAACAGGCTTCAGAAGACAGAAGATGGCAACTGAGTTCGAATTCCAGTCAAATCCATTGCATTCATTTACGTGCTAATACCTTTGGGAAAAGATATGAATCCCCTTCTCCTTCCCTAGCTATTGGTAAATAGCAGGACAGACCGGGTTCTGCAGCCTTGGATGGCAACTGGTCTACCGCAGAAAGAAATGGCAACCTACAGAGGGAAAAAAAATCTACCTCGTCAGTCATGTATCGAAAGATAAATGATCGCCTAAGCGTGTATCGCGCATGGCACATAACTGACTGACTGAAAATATCGGAAGGGAATTCCACAGGTGGGAAGTGCGAGAAAAAACTTTTAAAGTAGTAGTAGCGATTGCAGCTAGTTAGTTCGACAGTAATACGATGAGACTTAGATGCCAGTCTAATAGCACGCTTAAATTCATGTAGTTAGGGCACTCAGGGAAAAAAAAGCTCATCAGAGCAGTTGTCATGAAAATATTTGTAAAAAAGACAGGAAAACGGCATCAAGTCGGTGAGAAAGTGACTGAAGTCAAGATGTCTAGTCAGAATTGATTATATCACAGAGCCTTCTTTGGATTTTTTTTCAAGAATAACAAGATGTACAGAAGGTGCACCAGACCAGATATAGCAAGAGTATTCAATGCACGGACGAATGGAACATTTATAAATGTACAAGATGGATACTGATGTAAAACGTTTTTTGGAACGACTCACTGAACCAACTTTTTGGGCATCAGACGTAGCAATTGATTCGATACAGTCTCTCCATTTTATGTCATTGGAAAACGTGAGGCCAAGAATGTTTAGTGGGTTGCTCTCTTGGAGTTTAGCACCAGCCATACTGATGGTAGTCAGAAAAGATTAACTGTGGTGATTAAATGAAACCAGTTTTGGTTTGGAGGCATTAAAATATAAAAGCTATATTTTTCCACAGTTAATCACTGAGCAGAGTTTCTGTTCAAGAGTAGTTGCCAGAATTACTTTGTCGGATTTGTCGGATTTGCTACTAAAGATTAAATGATTGTCTCATCCGCATAAATATAATAATAATAATAATAATAATAATAATAATAATAATAATACCTTGAAATAGAAATCTCGAAAATGTGGCATATGGGAACATCAACAATCACAGTTGTAGTTGGAGCCCTAGGACTGGTTAGAAAAGATTGCAGTAGACTAATTGAAGGGATTCCTGGAAGTCCATGTCTCAAGGAGATACAAAAAATTGTTCTGACAAGTACATCCCACACTTTACGAAGGGCTTTATCTATTTAATTTCTTTTTCTTTTTTTTTCTTTTTCTTTTTTGTTTTTGTCAGTGGAAAGTGTCATGCTGCCATTTCTAACCTTAGGTCCCTGGGAGGGTACCGGAAAGAAATGTGTAAACGCCAGAAATCAAAGAAAATAATAATAATAATAATAATAATGTGCACTGGAAGATATCCAAGAAACACAAAGTCGAGACCACTGAGAGATGGTATGAGCACCAACCAAACACATTTGCCCAAATAACAATATAACTATCCCCTGGGGTATGCCAATTAAAACTGACAGGGAAATAAAAGCCAACAGACTTGATATTATCAAAAAAGACAAGAAATTCAGTAAGTGTATTCATAGTGTCATATCAGTACTATCTGAGAGAAACACCTCCATAAAGATTATCGAGAAATTGTCCAAATACAAGGACCTGGAAATCGAGATTAACAGGATGTGGGAAATGAAGACTGAGACTCTACCAATAGTAATCGGAGCTTTGGGCCTTGTGAGAAAAGGAATGGACAAATTTTACTAACAGTGTGTCAAGTCACATCAACATACAAGTTTCCCCGAAGATCGCCCAATTAGGAACATCCCATATACTAAGAAAAGTGCTATCAATTAAAATGACAATTCTCCTATAGAGCCTAAGGACCACAGTTTGAACCCGGCTCTACAATATACAAAACAGGAAACATACCATATACAAATAATAATAATAATAATAATAATACAACTGATAAAAAATACATGAAAATTACGATTTATGAAATGAGGAGCGTTTTGATGCGAAGCTCTTGATATTGATTTGATTTTGTTTAGTGGTATATCACCACATCTATGGGTCATTTAATGCCAGAATCAAAATATTTTGAACACAGATTTACGGCTTCAACTAGAGATAACATGTACTGTTGGTCATTTTGCTATAAAATTTATTGTTGCTAATTCTGCTTTAAAAATGTATTGTCAGTAACTTATATATATATATATATATATATATATATATATATATATATATATATAATGTATTGCTGGTATTTTTACTATAAAAACGTAGTTATTATACTTTCGTACTTTCAGTGAGTGTGGGGGGTCACTATTTGCCCATAACCGAGATCTAACAGGTGCTACCACACCGGCCCAGGGTAGGCCTGGGAACAACAGCAATTAAGAGGTATTTCCACGCTCCTCAAAATTCCAATCTCGCTATCAGAGGCCTTGCTGCCGGATGTAGTTTATCGTCATAACCAGGACTAGCGAAACTCTCAAGTCGCTTAGTCAGACAAGTCATTTGAACTTATCATTATATTCATTGAATAACAATATATTTTGGAACATGCTGTCCATGGGAACAAGATATTACTTTTGAGAATGTGTTTTTCTTGATTCACGTTAATGTTGCTTAAATCAATCTTCGTTTATTCAATTCTTTTTCGCTGAAACGACATGAAATTTGAAATTTTCTTTTTCTTTTTTTTCGTCGGCTATGGACAGGAACGCCTTCTTTAATAAACGCACTAGATTTACCTGGTGGAAATGTTTGTTTAATTAGCCTTGCTCTATGTAGCTTTTTGTTTGCAGCCATTCACGCCATATTAAATTGGTGCAAACGTTTCCACTGTGTTCATATGCCGAATAATAAGTTTATTCTCTCACTCTTCTCAACTGCGGAACATTCTAACGTCTTCCGGCTTTCCTGTCAATTTTTTCGTGTCCCTTCAAGACGTTGGCGAACACGTTTCTCAAGAATTCTGTCTTTTGCAGCTCTTAATAAGTTTTGTCTTTTTGTTATCTCACCTGTACTCTGCACCGCCATCCATTTACTTAAGACCGTTACGAAGACTATTATATTAACAATAATAGCTAGAATTGAACTAGCCACTCTTGGTCCACCCTGGTCGTGATGCCGCCTGTTCGTGTTGCCAGCCACGCGTTGTGCGGTTGAAGTGAATGGGTAGGAGGAAGAGTTGAAGGGAGAGCTGAACAATTAGTTTGAAATAGCTGAAGCTCTCCCAAATTTCACCTGCTTACCCACACCTTATTGTTATCTGTCCTAAACCCTCTTTTACCATCCATTTGCTTAAGCTCATAAGGTTATGCTCTGTTTTTCCTTGTTCTTCTTACATTCAATCTGTTCTGTGAGGATAAAATTTTCCAAGCCGCCTTTCCTCCTTATATACCCTAGAAATATCAACAATCTCTTTCTGATGTTAAGTATAAGTGTCTTTTTGTCCCCATTTTCGTCTTTATCTTTAAGGAAATTGTCCAGTATTCACTGCCATATTGTAGGACTGATAATTACTAGTTTTAAAAAAATGACATAGCGTAAATTGCCATCTTTTGTTTCGAATGCTGTTGACAAATTTGTCGTTCGTATTAAATGTGATCAGAATTGGTACAAAAAAGACATTTGCCTATAAATACTGCCCACACCTTATATATCAATACGCTTTTATTTACTTTTATTATATATATATATATATATATATATATATATATATATATATATATATATATATATATATACCTCAATTTTCAGTCAACTGCAGGTTCGTGGTACAGTGCAGTGAATATCATTGATGATGTTGAGGGGTCCTCCACTTTTTACACAAATGGACTCAACCAGTATATACATATACTACTGCTACGTGGAGACCCGAGAGAGCAAGACAAGGAGAGGAGGAGTGAAAGCTTGGAGGTATCCGGAAGAGGGAGAGCAAGGTAACAGACAGACAGAACGAACGTAGCCAGCAAGAGTCACCGTGAGCGAGCACATAGACTCAATAAGAAGTCATACAACGATACTTCAATACCAAAGACTGTATAGATATTTTGCTACTAACCCGTATTCCTGGAACTACTAACCTGCATTACCAGTTTGTATTATTAAGTTAATACATTATTTTCCTATATTCATTCTTGGCGTTTTTTATTTATTGGTACCGGATTTCATCCCGAAATCCACAACAGATGATAATAATCATTTCCTTAATTACTTCAATTATGAAGTTTTTCTTTCCTATCACGTGTATCTTTCTTTCCTAAAAGGTATATCCATGAAGGTCATTGTTAATGGCCAGTCCTCTGAAGCCAATGAGATCAATGCAAACGTTCATCAAGGCTCTCAGTTTTGTCCATTCTTTACCCTTCCCCTGCTTTATATTAAAAATCTACCTGAGAAAAAAAATTATCAGATCATTAGTAAATATAGAGGGTGACTGAAATTCTATGAATGCGTGGACAACCAAGGGGTTCTGACTTAACACTTTGAGCAAGGAGAAAGTCTCCTCGAGCAAAACAAGACTTTGGAAGAACTTGAAGGGCGAATACAAGATGTTATGCCTTCCATACCACAAGAGTTCCTGGTTAAATAAGTTGACACGATTCCTGGGTGGATCAAGAAGCTGGTAGCGAAATCTGGTACCCATATTGAATTTTAAATAAAAACTCATTCTAAATGCTTTCCTCTCATGTATGTTTCTGGTAAAAATTATAGTTAATAAATGGATTATAAGTATTTTAAAATGGGTAGTTACTTTTCGCTCACCCTGTATATGCATACGAAGTTACTGAGTGTGAAAGAATAAAAAAAATTGAAAGATTATTATGGAGCGTGAATAATAGGAGACTAATAAAGACCATAGACAGCAATTAACATTGCATTTCAATTTATGAACATCAAAATTGGCTGGAAGGCATGAAGCAGGTAAACAGTTCGACAAGCAACAAGTGTGAGAAAAGTTACGGCTATATCTAGCCAATTCAAATTTGAATTGATGATACCTTGCCGCTGTCCTTAAATTCATAAAGTCTAGGTACCATAGCAAAGGATTAATCCGAACATTTTTCATGGGAGTATTTATAGAAAATACACAGGGAAGCTGCATTACGGCAGTGGGAAAATGGCTGGAGCTGAGACGCCAGTTCGGGACTAATAATATTGCTGATTCTTCTTTTGATCTTATCAAGAATCAATAGATATACAACAGAAGTACCGGGCCATATGTTGCAGCAATATTCAAAGCATGGACGAATAACAGACTTATAAATATTTAAGATAGATTCAGGAGAGAACAATTGTCTAGCATACAGAGAACCAGTTTTCTTAGCGGTAGAGCTATGCTTTCTCGTTCATTAAAATGTTAAACTCTTCAAGTCTAGCATCGGCCTTTTATTTATTTTACATATCTTCATAATATGCACGTCTTACTCGTTCCTTGTACGTCATTACAATAACCTTATCTTGAGTGGCTCTTAGGATTTATATTGGATGGAAAATACTATAAAACGGCAGACAATGTTAAGCTACGAAAGAAGAAAAATCAAAAGAGAAAAAGCAGCGAGAAGAAAATGATGTGTGGAAAGACGAAAACAATGAAGACAGAAAACGAAAAAAAAAAAAAGAAATATATAAAAATGCTGCACTATTATCAAATACTAATTGAGAAAATAGAAAACTGTATAAGCAGTAAATTTTTAACTCGTTCAGGAAATAACACATCGGACCATTTTGTTTTCATTAAGCTATGGATAAACATTTTTACTGCTTGTATTTTTTATTTTATAATTTTATCTTCATTATTTCTATTAGGTATTTTATTTAATTTTTATCATTTTTTTTCTTTTTGTGGATTGACTAGATCATCGGACCAGAAAAGATAAATCAATGGTAAGCTCAGAACGTAACCAAACCGTTATAAATTGCAGCAAAGATCGGTACAGCCTGATAGATTAATTTATTAAATTGCAACGTATATCTAGTCGACAAAAAAACAAAAAACAAAAACAAAAGCAATACAAATAAACAAAAAAAAAAACGGGAAAAAACAAGTGACACGTAATAATAGTTTATGACTTGGATTAATAAGCTATTAGATATTTATGACTTTGCTATATGGAGCAACGAGTGTATTGTGACCCTTTAAGAAACTAGGATGAAAAAAATTAAAAAGAATGTTATGAAAACAGCACTGCTGAGAAGAAAACATGTTAATTTTACCTACCGAAACGATGGCGTCATGTAGTCTTTATACGTATATATACAGTTCAGGAAAAAATAAACAATGATCTTCTTTTTACTCGATATTTTATTAACCCGAACAATAAAATATTCGATTTTATCAATAACCAACAAATAAAATGACCTAATCAATTTTTATTCCCATCCCAACAACAAAACAAAATCAGGATTAATTAGGTCTCTATTTAAGAGGTCACAATATATGTAGCCCGGAAGAGCTTGATGGAAAAGACAATCATACTGTAAAATAAAAAAAGTAGAAATTCAACCCCTTCGCTACCTCCATTACTTCATTTACGACGCAAGAAGAAAAGCATATAAAATCCATAAGAATAAAAAATAAGCACTAGTTACACTACAAATACGAGGCTTATAATTCTGCCAAATAATACTTTATCCGCTATACCAAATACAAAAATTATAACCACTAACTCCCAGACAAAATAGCTGTTACAAAAAACATCATTTACCGTGCCAAAGTAATATCTTCTTCGGACACATTATTCGGTGCCGCTTTAGCGTGTGTCCTACCAATCAGTTTCTGCTTTAGTGTGTATCCTACCACCACATTTTTATCCTACATTGTTAAGGCATTATCTCGATTTTTTTCTCGATATGTTAAAACATTCAGAATGTTTTTATTTAAAGGATTCAAATACCATCTTTTTATGATTTTTTAGTCAAACTACTTATTTTATAATTTTTTATTATAAATTTTACTTAAAACTTCTAATGAAGAGAAAAAAAAGGCACAGTACAATAAAATTGCAAAAGAAAAACACGGCACAACACACGAATGTATACAAGATGGCGGTCGACTCAGAAATGATTCCGTTCGGGTTAACTTGGTTCGGCAATGTTGCTTGAGAACCGAAATTTTGTTTGATAAGCGATGCATTTTCATCTCGAACATTCTGTTCGAAAACCGATTTGTTCGACATGTGAGACATTCGATAACCGAGGTTACTCTGTTTGTCATAATAATAGTGGCAAAAAAATACATTACTCATTCCTAACGACTAAAGTGTCCTCTTTCTTAAGTTTGTGTAAATCTCTTTCAGAATTTAACATTATATAACATTGGACATTATATAGCACGCATCTTGGACATGAAAAAAGAGATGCATTTACGTTTTTTTTGCATGAGTCCAAGTTTGGTGATAAGGCTTCTCAGACTGTTGCTAAAATAAACAGAGCAGAGAGTAAAGAATAAATTTGTGTTCGTACAATAATGCGCTGGTTTCTGAAGTTCCGCAGTAGGGATATGAGTCTTGAAGATCAAGGTGGTAGAGGACGCCCATCTGCAATTGAAAACATCTGATAAATCGTAGTCGAACAAAATCCACGTCAAAGTGTCAGAGAAATGTCTCCGACAATGGGTGACCGCATTTCAACAAAAGAGGACCATCAAGAAAGTTTACAAGGTGAGGAAACTCGATAAATAAGTTCCGCATGAACTCAGTGACGGAAATAGAGTCTGACCTTTTGACAGGTGTTCGATGCTACATCTGCGAAATTCGAATGATCCATTTCTTGGTCAAATTTTGTCTTGTGATAAGAAATAGATCCTTTATAACAATTGGAATCGATCGACCCGATTGCTTCATCATGGCGAAGCACCGAAACATTTTTCAAAATCGAAATTGCACCAACAAAAGAGTCTAGTGACTCTCTAATCGTCCGCTACTGGCCTTATAATGGTCCGCTACTGACCTTATAAATTACAGCTTTCTGGAATCTAACCACAGCATCCCTGCTAAAGTTTACTGGATGAAATGCACATTCAGTCAAGCAAAATGCAACCGGCTCTCCTTAATCGACGTGGTCCTTTCCCGCCTTATGACAGTAATTGGTTACATGTTGCCAGGATGACATTGCAGAATCTCATCAACTTGGGATACGAGATTTTTGCCACATTCACTTTAATCTACTGATCTCTCTCCCACTGGCGACCGCTTTTTCAAGTATGCTGGCAATTTTTTAAGCCAAAAGACATTCCATTGCAAAGATGCACAAACTGCAGCCAAAGATTTCTTGGCATCTTTTGGGTTTTATCGTAAAGGCACAAATGACCTTGCAACAGGGGGCAGAAAGTGTCCAGTGTTTCTATTTTGACTGATTTAAACGCTGTTTGAATATATTAATTCAGAAATAAAAGTTGATTTTAAAATCTGATATTATCTTCCAAACAACCTAATATATTCAAAATATTCCTTATATTTATCCTCACTGATCCCAATGCATTTTCTCTCACAGAATGTTTTGCGTTTCTTTCATTTTAACCTAAGGAAGCCAAAGAGAGCAGGTGCTCTAGCAAAACGCGTCGTTTATAAACTTTCCACTCTGTTTCATCGTCATCACGTTTGTTTCGGATACTATGATGCATCATACACAGACACATATTTTTTCTGCCATGTCAGTTGTTTTTAATGAAACCTGTATAAAAGAGGGATATATATATATATATATATATATATATATATATATATATATGTGTGTGTGTGTGTGTGTGTGTGTGTGTGTGTGTGTGTGTGTGTGTGTGTTTTCGTTAAATAAGACTGAAAAGCGTTTAAGCTATTTATTTCATTTTCCTTGTGTTCCTACAGGTGTTTTCTTTTCTCGGTGCAAAGCGTGTAAAAACTGTCCAAAAGTGTATTGTTATTTCTTATGATGAGGTTAGCTGTTTAAAATTTTTTGTAATAGATAATTAATTTAATTTTGGTCAGCTGAAGTTGTGTATTTCTTTATGATATTTCTAAGAAAATATTCGTCTTGCTTTTGGCTTTTGTATAAGATGTTAATGTTATTATTTTTACCCGTATGTTAATTTTTGCTAATAGCTACTTTGGAAAGAAATTGTTTAATCTGGAGGACGATGAGGTAGTTCGGAAAACCATTATTAAATAGCGTCTGTCTTACATTATTGAAAATAGACGTGAAGATGCATTCTCTTGTGCTCTCTCTAGGTAATGTTTATAGCTACTATTTTATATCTAAGTGGGCATTCATTGTTAAAATTAAGGTGGCAACTGTTTCTGCTAGTGGATAACCTTATTATAAAAAATAACAGCAAACCAGTAATTCAAAACTACAGAAAATCAATATTATTTAGTACCCTTAAGGTACTATGTTCCTTATCAAACCAAATTCATAAATAATTATATTCGCCATACTATTACACGCTTATTTAGACGACTCAAGTTACTCCTAACCAACCATAGTTCAAATAGGATTCATTTAAACACCTACGAAAACCTACCAAACACCATCCGAAACATTAGTGGAAAATACAAGTATAATAGCCTCATTAAAAATATCCATCATTTTTAATGTTAATAATAATAAAAAGCCAACACTCAATAACATTAAGTACGAACACGGGCACAATGTGCTGACCGTGATTGTAAAATAAAACATTGCTATAACTTCAAACAGATCCATAAAAACGCAAACGTTCAATTAAAAAATAAAATGAAAATCGTCTCGATAATGGCCGAAAGAATAGCCGAAAGTGTTCGGACATGCAAAACTTTGGGGAAGTTTTTACACACTTTGTGTCCAGAAAAAAACTTGTACGAAGAAAAGAAAAATTAAATAAAAGCCTTAACCGCAGTACTTTGTCATTCTTCTTTAAAGAAACTTGTATAAAAAAAAATAGATTGCTGCCCAAATGCACATTATATATATATATATATATATATATATATATATATATATATATATATATATATATGTGTGTGTCTGTGTGTCTGTATATATATATATATATATATATATATATTTGAAATATATATATATATATATATATATATATATATATATCGTCCTTTAGAACATCATTGAACGTTGATGAAACGCGTCACATGAAATCTTTTTACAGTTTGTCATACATTTTCCCAGTATATAAAAACTAGCAGCATGGCCCGGCGTTGCCCGTGCTTGATTCAAAGATCGTACGTTATCACTTGACTTAAAATATTTTTGCCCTTCCTTGCCTTTAAAGCAGTGCCCTTTGCCGTGCTGATGTTGCTACATGCCTTACTTCTCCCACTTCTAATTTTTTCGAAGCTCTATACTAAACAGTAAATCTGTTACAAAAAAAGAACTAAACAAAATGAACACAAAACGATCAGCTTTAAAAAAAAAAGAAAAAAAAGAACTCGTAACTGGAAAAACCGAATGAAAAAAGAATGTTAACAACAAATACTTTTTCACACCCAACCCAGTTTCCTGAATTGTTGAGACTGGTCATATTACTTGGGCGGGTTTGTTGTTGCCCTTGTTTTGTTAACCCAGAACTTTGGAAACCATACATTGATCCGATTTTCAGTTCAAATAAAAAGAGCTCAAAAGTGTTTAACAACGCGACGTCAACTGCTCAGAGTCCAAAATGAGGTGAAGAGCTGAGATGTACTCGGTCGCGTAGTGCAGGCGAGACATTCAACTTAAAACCCCCAATATCCGTATCACCTGTGAGTCAATCGGTTTTTTTACAAAGTTTGAGACCCAAATAAAATTCGGGATCCGGCATGACATATTGACGTAAATTGAAAAATCGGATTTGGAATGCGGCCTGGGAGAAAGAACAACGTTTAAAGAAGTGGGAAATGGACTGCTGAGGGCTAGGGTCAACACGGAGGTTTGTATCGATTTTTGAGTCATGACGGGGCACACGGCATTCTATGCAAGGCACCTCTAACTGGGCCGCGTAGGAATTTCTGTTTGAATTGTAAAGAACGCCCGAAATTATAGAATGTAATCCGCCCAAATACTGGAGTACCAGCCGATTTACCAATTATTTGAAAGCCTGTGTCCAAATTGAAAATCTGTCTCCATTACGAATTGACGCCGTAAATGTCGGAAGTTGAATCGACATTTGACTTTAATTGCAGACTGGGCGTGAAAATTTGTCAAAAACTGACAACTGATGGCAGGGTCGAACCGGAGCTTTTTATCGTTTCTTTGCTGCATGAAGAGGTCTCGCACGCATTTTTTGAAAGGGCCCATAATCTGGTCGGGATCATTCATTTCTGTACATATGGTATGGTGATGTGAGGAGAGACAATTGATGTTTGTAACTATACATTAGTTGGCGATGAGTTCAATTCTTCAGAGTAATGCGGTAAAGGGGCGCAAACGCTTTTCTCAAGATGACGATGTACCCTTCACTTTCGGAAGATCCCCATTCCCATTTGCACCCTGTTTTGCTATGGCGATTAATAAGGCCCAAGGACAAACGCTGTCTGTCAGTGGTGTACACTTAGAGGAACAGTGCTTCTCATATGGCCAACTTTACGTAGCCTGCTCTCGAGTCGGCAGGCGCGATGACGTGTTTGCTCGTTTGGTTTGTGCGACAACGAGAAGCCGCTAACCGTTTGCCGGCATTAGCTTTGAAATGGATTGGGAGGAAGCCCTGCTGTTTTAGCGCAAAAAATTCCTCGTGCTAGGGGAAAATCGACTGCTAAGGGCAGAACTATTTTCACTCAGCACGTATGCGGGTTTTTTTTTCACTAAAGACGCGAATAAAGGAAGTGCTTATTTTGGTAAGATGCGACGATTAAAGCAAAAGTGTTGACAAAGTCGAATATGTCATTTGTGGCTCAAAGTCAGACCTGGCAGCAGGGATAAAAAAAGCCGAATTTCAATGGCCCTGCACCCATTCCAGAATTTGAGGTCAAATATTTTCTTCCACTCCACTGCACGCACTGACCTGTTTTTTCCCGCGCATAGGGTGACCTTAAATTGATCTGCATTTAGCAAATACCCGACGGGAAAAAACATTTTTAAGGGTTGACCGATTGTCGATTTGCACTCTGTTTGGGGGGCGCTCAGAGTTGAAACTTCACATGGTGACTCCCAATGGCCTCCTCATAAATCCGGTCGGTTTTCTCTAAAAAACCGACATGTGGTTCAGGTGCAATCTGGGCGTATCAGTTTTGGGGTTTTATCGATTTTCAGCGCTGTTTAGGGGTCCGTGGCCATGAAACTCCTGCATAACACTTTTAATGGTAGACTCTAAGAGGGTGTCAAATTTGGTTCAAATGCGATCATTCCCTCAGTAAGCATATTTTTTCGATTATCGATTTTTTTCGGAACCTGAGTCCGAACTCAAAAATCGGGCTCCGTCATGTCCTTACGACAGCCATTTGTATACTTATGGCGAAAACCGCATCGAAATCGGGTGAGAAATGTGGCCTGGGGGAGGAAACAACGCCCACGACAGACACACAGACAGACAACATGAGAAATATAGATAGTAGATTTTGTTTAAAAAACACCGACAAGCCATGTCTGTTTAATTTTTAGTGTATTTTTCCAATTTTCACATAAGATGCTGAGTATTGAACTCAGAATTATGGATAAACTGGCCGAAGTTCATATATTGTTATTTTTGTTCAAGTACTTTCGCAGTCAATATCAAGAACCGATGTGGTGTCTCTGTGGTAGTTAGACCTTCTTAGTCTGCATCCTGGTTTTATTCGGAAAGCAGAACCTTTGAAATGGTCTAATGTGACGTCATATGTAAGTGGATATTGACGCCAAAACCATGCAATCTTCAGGCCTGAAGTTTGCCTTCAACCACGAAACAGATAGTCTCCGCTCGTCCTTGACCTCAATGTCCACTTTTATATTTTTAACTATGACATATCCCTCTTATTGACCATACTTACCCATGAATATAGCATACCTCAAAACTATAATTTTATAATAATAATAATCTTTAAAAAAAATTTCAAAATACAAAAACCATGTAATCGAAATTTAAGAAAATGTAGCATATGAGGACATCAGCAAATCCAGTTGTAGTTGATTGTTTGGAAAAGATTCCAATAGACTTAAAGAAATACAAAAAAAAAAAAAATGTTTCAAGTATAGACAACATCTTACGATGGGCTTTATCTATGTAAAATATGTCTGATTTTTTTTGTTTCAAAATTGTTCAATGGAAAATGTCATAATTCCATTTCTGATCTTAGGTCTCTAGTCTGCACCAGAAAAGTAATGAGTATACCCGTCCTGTTCATGACAATATACTACATCCGTATCCTGGGTAAGACGATAAACTACGTCCAACAGCAAGGCCTCTGATCACGAGGTTTTGAGGAGTGTGGAACCAACTCTTAATTGCTGATGTTCCCAGGTCCACCCTAACCCGGGGTGGTAGCACCTGTTAGAGTCCCAACTATCGGTAAATAGTAAACCCCCAAACTGGGGCCAAAACACCATGAAATTGTAAAAATAGGTTTTAATACTAAAAATACTTTGTAAGAAAAAGACATTACCAGCCATACATTTTTGAAAAAAAAAAAAGATATTACCAGATATACATTTTTGAAGAAAAAAATATTACCAGAAGTAAAAATTTTGTCGGCATTAAATAACCCATTGAGGTTGACATGACGTAAACCAAACCAAATCAATATACCATTTCTCAAAACTGTTTGAGTTATTCGAAAAGTTAAATGTGGATGATACACTATCATTTCTAAAAGTGGTCAGCCTTTACAAGATAATATAAAACAGGAGAGAATAACGATAAAACATACTTTTTCTAAAAAAAATTAAAAAATATCTACGAAGCCAGACTCTTGATAAAAAACCCTATTTGCAAAAATAAAACTAGAAAACCGGATATGTAGAGAATAAATATTACCCTCAATTCTTTATTGAAGGAAAGAGTAATACCAGCAATGGAATTGTCTCCCGACAGAAGCCCTCTTTGCAAAAACGTTAAAGAAACTTGATTTACAAACTGATTTTGTTACAAAGAATACTTTGTTATATGTATTTTTATATATATATAAAAAAAAATAAATCTTTTGGCATTAAATAACCCTTTGAGGTTGATATGCCATAAAATAAAAAACAAACCAAACCAAACTGAAATGAGTATAAACCAGAAATAAAAGGAAATAAAATAATAAATATATTATTATTATTATTATTATTATTATTATTATTATTATTATTATTATTTTTTTTGATTTTTGGCGTTTACACATTTCTTTCCAGGTCCCGCCCAGGGACCTAAGGTTAGAAATGGTGTCATGACACTTTCCACTGACAAAAAAAAAAAAAAAAAAAAAAATTAAATTACATAGATAAAGCCCTTCGTAAGGTGTGGGCTGTACTTGTCAGAACAATTTTTTGTATCTCCTTGAGGCATGGACTTCCAGGAATCCCTTCAATTAGTCTACTGGAATCTTTTCCAACCAGTCCTAGGGCTCCAACTACAACAGGGATTGTTGATGTTCCCATATGCCACATTTTCGAGATTTCTATTTCAAGGTCATTGTACTTTGACAACTTTTTGAATATCTTCAAAGATACATTGCAGTCAGCAGGGACTGCCATATCAATAAGGAGGCACCGTTTTTGTTTGTGGTTT
This sequence comes from Acanthosepion pharaonis, assembly GCA_903632075.3. Lineage (NCBI taxonomy): Eukaryota > Metazoa > Mollusca > Cephalopoda > Sepiida > Sepiidae > Acanthosepion > Acanthosepion pharaonis. Next base: position 1,057,135 of record CAHIKZ030004634.1, on the reverse strand, counting down.
TTAATAACAATATCTGGCCGGTTGGCCTTGATTGTGTGTTATTATTATTACTATTATTATTGTTATTATTATTATTATTAACCAATCAATATGAAATATTGTCAACACTTAGAGAAGAGCGAGACTCAAGAAAAGAACCTGAAAAGAAAAGAGAGTGTTTGACAATGTTCTACAATATTTCGACATTATGAGGATTAATTATATGTTATCATGACTTGCTGCTCTTCTAAAACGAATCTCCATTTTCTGTCTATGTATAATGACGTGCCAAAAGTCATGGGTTAACAGTCAGTAATGGTAATCGTAGGCAATGCCTTCGTACCTTGACCGCATTGAAATACCCCAGAATATATCAGTTGTGTTTTGACGTGTGGTGAATCAGTGTAGCATGGTGACGTGAATTATCGCCGTTCGAATATGATGTCAGACACATGAGACATTCCATTTCTGAAATTGTAATGACATTTGATATCTCTCGATCTACGGGGTTATGCGTGTCCAATGGATACCCGACCGAAGGCATTACCGTCCAACTGTGAATAGAGCAGTGGACAACAACTGTTTCTAAATCATCAGAGGCGTATGGTTCGAATCCTTTATTGTAACAAAGAAATCTAAAGATTGTCAGCTCTAAATCCGCGAGTTTGTTAAGATATGGAACAGAACGACCACTCGCCCGTCCTGGGTTTGACGATAAACTACACCCGAGTCCTGCGTTAGATGAGAAACTACGTCCAACAGAAAGGCCTCTGATCACGAGGTTTTGAGGAGCGCAGAACGACCTCTTAATTGCCGGTGTTCCCAGGTTCACTCTGACCCAGGATGGTAGCACGTGTTAGGGTCTCATCTATGGGGAAATAGTTAACATCAAAACTGGGGTCAAAACACAATGAAAGTGTAGAAATATGGTTTAATATCAGAAATATTTTGTAAAAAATTATTACCAGCAATACATTATTACCAGCAATACATTTTTGAAAAAAAAAATATTACCATCAGTACATTTTTGAAAAAAAATATTGCCAGGAATACATTTTTGAAAAAAAAATATTACCAGCAATACATTTTTGAAAAAAAGTATTACCAGCAATACATTTCTGAAAAAAATTACCAGCTATACATTAAAAAAAATATCAGTAATACATTGTTGAAAAAAAAATGTTACCAGCAATAAAAATTTTGTCGGCAAAAATTGATATGCCATAAACCAAACCGAACCAAACCAAACCAAACCAAACCGAACCGAACCAAACCAAACCAAACCAAACCAAACGACCACTCGTCCCAAATGCGGCAGAGGGTCTTTTTAACGTGGGTGTCCCGGGTGTACGTGAGACCAGAGTTCAAAAATATCCCAATAGTTTTAAAGTGTCCATTGAATATATATTCTTCTGAGAGACACCTTTCTTCCTTCCATTAGGATGACTGATGCTCACATTCAGGAAACAGACTCGTTTCACCTTCTCGGGCTAACATTCTCAGCTGACATGAAATGAAAAGATCATACAAAATTCATTGCTATGTCTGCTGCTAAGAACGTGGGCTCACTTTGTCGTGCTAGACAATTTTTCTCTGCATAATCTGTCTTACACGTCTGAAAGTCTACCATTCAACCATGCTTTGAATATTGCTGCCACATATGATCTGCTGCTCCTGCTAGAGATTTTTGATAAAACCACAAGAACAATCGGCAATATTATTGGCCCTGACCTGATGGCGCCTCGGTTTCATTCACCTTCCCACTGTCATAAAATTGCTTCTCTGTTTCTGTAAATACTTTCATAGTAATTGTTCAGATGAGTTCCCTGCTAGACTTTATCGCTAGACTTATGTGTTGGACTAGATTAGCAACAAGGTCACATCAATTTACAGTTGAATTGGCTATAGATGTAACCGTAAGTTCTATGCTAACAGTTTCTTTCATCGCACTTCTTACTTGTGGAATTTCCTTCCGGCTCTTTGCTTTCCAGCCAATTTTGATCTTCAAAAATTGATATGCAATATCAATCGTTATCTATTGTCTTCTTAATTACTCTTCTATTGTTCTCGCTGCTTAATAATGTTTATATTTTTTTTCTTATTCTTTCACACACAGTAATCCCTTATGTCTTAGTGGCTTTACTGCCATAGATGGGTAAAATGATTAAAAAAAACAACTTAAATGTCATCCTGAAATAAGTGATATGATGTTGAAATAGAATCAGATCCTCAAAGGAAACCAGATGAAAATTTGACCTGAGATGGTTCTCGCTGAAGGTATAGATCCATCTTTCACTCGTTGTTAATGATGATGTTAGAGAGACTACCTGTGTGCATGAATGTGCTTGAGATGTGCTCACGTGAGAAATAACTGTTGAAAGGATCGATATATCAGGTCATCCCATAAGTTCTGTCCGAATTTCGTAGCTTACAGAATCATTTGGAAGAAACAGCTTTTGTTACACAGGAAGAGGTTAAAACCGACATTTGTGAGTTCTTCGAATCAAAGCCAAAAGAATTTTACAGTAATGGAATTAGTAAGCTTGTTAATTGATGGAAGGAAGTCAGAGATAATCAGGGAAAATACATAGGAAAATGTAATTAAATGTAACATTTGGTCAGTTTTCTTTATTCATTGAATCTGTATAATTAAATGTAACATTTGGTCACTTGTTTTTTTATTCAAAATTCGGACAAAACTTATGGGATGACCTGATAGATGGAAGGAAGTCATAGATAATCAGGAAAATACATTGTTGATTGAATTTGTAATTAAATGTAACATTTGGTCACTTGTTTTTTATTCAAAAATTCGGACAAAAACTTATGGGATATTAGATGGAAGGAAGTCATAGATAATCAGGGAAAATACATTGTTGATTGAATCTGTAATTAAATGTAACATTTGGTCACTTGTTTTCTTTATTCAAAATTCGGACAGAACTTATGGGATGACCTTATATATATATATATATATATAAATATATATATATATATATATATATATATATATATATATATATATATATATATATATATATATATATATATATATATATATATATATATATATATATATATATAAACAGGCCACTCTTCTAAAGACTGGGACATTCTATCATACATCTCAGTTAGAGAATGTAAAGCTTACCATATTGGACAAAGGCTTTATGGGGACTCAGTACAGACTGGCCGAGAGTAACTGATGGACTCGGGAGTGGAATAAAATGCCATGTTAAATATGAGATATTTAAGTTTTGTTCCAATAATCTGCTTCGCACGCATAATTATTTTTTATGGGATACACACTTAATCACAGATGTCTTATCGTCACCAACCCAATCTGCCCCCAAACTGATAGCGTATTAATATAGCGAAATCTGAGCTTGCATTGGATTAGAGAAAATGCCTTCGAAAAGTTAAACAAAGTACTAAGTAAAAGGTCGTTAGAAGTAATAAAGAAAAACAAAAAGAGTTCTGAACTGCTATGTGATAACAATTCTCTTGTATGACAGTGGATGCTGGACGATCTCTTAACAGGCGAAGAGAAAAGCGGAGGCAGCAAAAATGTGGTTCTACAGAAGGATGTTGAGTAATCCACGGATGGAGTGAGTAATCAACGAGAAAGTCTTCAAGAAAGAACGGGACAGCTGAAATTCCTTGGGCACATAATGAAGAAGAAAGGCTTGGAGAATCTTAACCCACAAGGAACATGTTGAGGGCAAGGGATATAGAGAAGAAGGCAGCGGCCCACCTACCTGACGATCTTTTATGAATGGATGGCGGAGCACGGGTGTAGGCGACACAGTAAAAGAAGAAATGCTACTAAGGGCCACAATAGATAGGAAGATGTCGACAGCCATAATCACCCATGTCCTGACGGGACACGACAAGTAGAAGAATATAACAGCGGTCAAGTAGCATATGAATTTTAACCTCGCTTGTTCACTTGCTGATACGAGAGGCCTTAACTCTTACTTCAGTGATTCTGTTCGAAACCAGTGAGAATAATTCTATGTGCTCATTAAAAAAAAACAAATTGTATATGTCATACATCTAATGAAGGCAGAAACAATATACACTGCGTGCCAAATTATTATCTAGATAACTTTCTTCCAATATTTCAAAAACCCTCCAATCAATTCACACAAAATTTTCACACAATGTTGGCAACACTGACCTGCGCAATCACTGAAATTTTCATATTGATCTGCGAAATGTAAACAAACAGGCGCCATATTTTTTTAGCACGGTGATTTGAGCGTGCCAAATTATTAGAAAGGTTTAGTAAAATTCCCAGAATTGAGCCAACAAAACGTTTATTAATGTTGCACATGAATGTTTATGTTCAAAAGAAGCTAATAAATAAGATAATCAAACAAATAATAACAGATACAAACAAACGCACAGTTTTAAACAAATTAATAGGGAATGTGCTTTTACTATTTTGAAATTACTTGAAGAAGTCGACGATCAATAGAATTTGTTAATTGTAGGATGTCATGTGCTGTAATGCCGTGAGATATGTCAAGAATTGCTTTCCACAACTCAGCGTTGCTCCTGAATTGTCGTCCGTTGGCGCACAGTCTTCGCTTCATGATGCTCCAAAGGTTTTCGATTGGGTTCAAATCTGGAGAATTTGCTGGCCACTTCATTTTTCGAGGTTTAACTGTTTCAAATATTCAGTAGTGTTGTGAGCAGCATGTGAGGGAGCATTATCTTGCATAAAAACGATGGCCCTTCAGAAGGCAACTCTTTACCTTTTCATCCACGGTTCAAGATTCTCCTTCATAAACGCTTATGTACGCATCAGCATTCATTTTGACGCAATCTGGTACTCTCCATAGGCCCACTAATGTTTTTCCAATGATACCACCCCATATCATTATCCCTCCACCGCCTTGTTGGCGTCTCAAACGCTGATGGCGATTCTGTCCGTTCATTACCCAGCCTTTGCACTAACTATCTGGCTCTTCAAGTGTTGCTCGAGTTTCGTCTGTGAACAAAACTTTAGAGAAGTCAATCTTCATATTGTCCTCGGCCCATTTCAATCGATTTTGAATATGATTTCTCGTCAAAGGAGACTTCGATACAGGTTTGACTGTTGTTGCTATTTCCCTCAGATAGCGACACCGAGTACTTTTAGACACAGTAGGATCCCCAATGCGACTGAAAAGCTCTTGACTGGTAAGTCCAGGGTTATTCGTGGCCTCTCGTTTAAGTCGTGACATTAGACGACGTGAAATAACCCTCGGCTTGCCTTTATCTGCCCTTTTGCGTACTTGTGTAGGGTCGGTGGTGAACTTTTTCACTTTTTGATGACACCTCCCTATCATTTTAGAAATTTCTAGGGTAGATTTACTTTTTGAGAGTTCTGAGGTGATAGTTTTCTTTTCAGCATCACTTAAACTGCTTTTACGGCCCATCTTTTCACTAAATTCCTACACTTTTCTAATAATTTGGCACGCCCAAATCACCGTACTAATAGAAAATATGGCGCCAGTTTGTTTACATTGCGCAGATCAGTACGAAAATTTCAGTGATTGCGCAGGTCAGTATTGCCAATATTGTGTGAAAATTTTGGGTGAATTGATTGGACGGTTTTTTGAAATAGAAAAAAGTTATCTTGATAATAATTTGGCACGCAGTGTATATATGGAATGATTTGCTAAAGAAAAATGCATTGAAGATAGTCGTATGGAACATATGAGAAATTATCCAAATAATTCTTCTTAGATTTTCAGAAATCAACTAGGATTGTTTGCGCTACGGCAAGCGTGCTGATAACCGAAAAAGAAATTTAAAATCCCATTATACAGAAAGAAAGGGCTTCAATAAGCGAAAACTAGAAAAGGAAAGATTCTAGCGAAAGCTTATAAATAATTAAAAAAACAAAACAATATTCCTACAAAACGCCTACACGAGAAAACATAAAAATACAGATGGTCGAACATTTATTGCGTTTAACTTCTAATTTATCGGGCGCTATTTAGGTAAGAATTGGATGGACACTCACCTTGGATCATATATGAACGTACACTGCGAGCCAATATACATTTTATTTCAGATGTCCTATCTTCAGCAACCCAATCTACTCCCAAATCGATAGCGTATTACTATAGCAAAATCTGATCGCGCATTGGATGAGTGAAAAATGCATTCTCAAAGTTAAACAAAACACTAAGAAAAATGTCGTTCGAAGCCAAAAGGAAAAGAAAAATAGAGTCTGGAAGTGCTATGTGATCTCAATCCTCCTGTATGGCAGTGGATGCAGGACGATCTCTTAACAGGTGAAGAGAAAAGCGGAGGCAGCAGAAATGTGGTTCTACAGAAGGATGTTGAGTAATCCACGGATGGAGTGAGTAATCAACGAGAAAGTCTTCAAGAAAGAACGGGAAAATTCCTTGGGCACATAATGAAGAAGAAAGGTTTGGAGAAAAACCCACAAGGAACATGTTGAGGGTAAAATAGAGAAGAAGGCAGCGGCCCACCTACCTGACGATCTTTTTATGAATGGATGGCGGAGCATAATAAACAGTAAAAGAAGAAATACTAAGGGGCCACGGATGGCGTGAGTAAGCAACGAAAAAGTCTTCAAGACTATTTTATAGAAGTCAGAAAGAGGCAGCTGAAATTCCTTGGACACATAATGAGGAAGGAAGGCTTGGAGAACCTAACCCCAAAGAGGAATGATGAGGGCAAGAGATATAGGAAAGAAAGCATAGGGCTACCTAACGATCTTTCATGAATGGATGGCGGAACGCGGGTGTAGGCGACATGGTAAAAGAAGAAATGGTACTAAGGGCCATAATGGATAGGAAGATGTCGACAGCCATAATCACCCACATCGTGAAGGGAAACCACAAGCAGAAGAAGATAACAGTGGTCAAGTGGCAGATGAATTCTAACTTCGATTGTTCAATACAAGAGACCTTAACTTTTCCTAATAGTAATTATGATCTGTGAGAATAATAATCATAAATTAAAAGAACAAATTATATATGACATACATCCAAAGAAGGCGGAAACCATGTATATACCAAAAAAAGATAGTCGTATGGAACATAAGAAATTATCCAAAAATAATTCTTCTTAGATTTTCAGAAATAACTAGATTGTTTGCGCTACGAAAGCCGATAACCGAAAAAAGAAATTTAAAATCCCATTATACAGAAAGAAAAGGGCTTCAATAAGCGAAAACTAGGGTGAAAAAAAAGCTTCTAATCCGTGCCTAACATTAAAAATAATAAAAAATACAAAAAGAATATTCCTACGTAGCGCCTACACGAGAAAACATAAAAATTACAGATGGTCGAACATTCATTACGTTAAACTCCTGATTTATCGAGCGAGATTTTGAGTGGACTCATAAATGGAAAAGGTTATCCTTAGTATGCTCCGAAACCGATAGCGTATTAATATAGCGAAATCTGATTAGATTAGCGAAAAACGCTTTCAAAATAAAAAAGAAGGAAAAGAATAAAAAAAGAGTCTGGAAATGCTATGTGATCTCAATCCTCTTTTGTGGCAGTGGATGGTGGACGATCTCTTAACAGGTGAAGGGAAAAGGGAAGACAGCAGAAATGGGCTTCTACAGAAGTCTTCAAGAACATTTTAGAGAAATCAGAAAGAGGCAGCTGAAATTCCTTTGACACATAATGAAGAAGAAAGGCTTGGAGAAACTTAACCCCCAAGGAGCATATTGAGGGCAAGAGATATAGAGAGGAAGGCAGCGGCCCACCTACCTGACGATCTTGTATGGATGGATGGCCGAAACGCGAGTGCAGGTGACAAAGAAACGCTGCTAAGGGACACAATGGACAGGAAGATTTAGACATAATCACCCACGTCCTGTCTTGTATGGGAGTGGATGCTGGGCGATCTCTCCACAGGTGAAGAGAAAAGCGGAGACAGCAAAAATGTGGTTCTACAGAAGGATGCTGAGAAGTCCATGGATAGAGTGAGTAAGCAAAGAGGGAGTCTTAAAGAAAACTTTAGCGGAATCAGATTAAAAGGTCTGTAAGAATAAAGAAAAAAATATAACTTTAGCGTTGCTGGACTGAACACTTAGAGTAAAGAAAAAGAAAAATTAAAACATTTTTTACCATTTACTCGAGAAAATTTGAATGCTGGGAAGTTATGCTAAACACTAACCGGTCAAAAGGTTAAGATCATACCTAAAAGAAGTCCTAAACAGGGTAGGAAATACTCAACAAGACATTTCAGTCGTGACTTGTATGGCAGTCATTGTGAATAACTTCAAAACTTCGCTTTGGTATGGTCGATATAAGCGTTTGCAAAGAATCGTTGGAATGTTATTCCAAATGGGGAAGTTGGCTTCACGAAGATCATACTCTGTTTGGAATTGACGTCCATTTCTCTAGACTTCTTTTGCTATCCACCTCCAATTATTTTCAAAGGGGATCGGTGGGGGCGGTATATTGCTAAAGATGCTGGAAAAAACGGTAGTTTCACTGTACTGCCTCAGTAAGTGGCCTTGTGGATGATTAATTATTTTCCACCCTACAAGCCCTTTCCCCGCAGACGTAACTTCGCAAGATTTCCATGGAAAGATTCTGACGAGTTACATTCCTTGGTTCCACCATTCCCGATATTTGCAGCAAGAACCCGCCATCCCACGTACACAAGAATGAATCAGGCTCATTTTCTTCGTGTTCTATAAGTAAGAAAGTTTCACTCGGACAACTTCTACTTAAGAACTGCTACTTTGTAGAATGTTTTCACGCTCACTATAATCTTTCGAGTCTAGAGTTAACCGTTATCTTATCAAGGGCAATGTTTACATTTTCTTACGCCCATACAAAGAAACGCTCTAGTGTGAGTGGCACTTGGATCTTGTATTGGGCAAACATTAGCATTAAAAAAAGAAGAGGAAATGTGAAAGGTAAGTATTTCTGACGTGAAAGTACTTGAGGTAATTTTCAGTTGACAACATGAATACAATAGCGTTTTCTAAATTCTTCTAGTTGCTAAGAACATTTTGTTTGTTGTAAATGGTTACTTTGTTTTCAATAAATTCATTTCGTTTTTGCCTTGAAAAAGTCTACATTGGACGAAACGCGTCGTCTAATAATACAGTTTTCCTATTGTCTTTTACCTTTACACACACACACACACACACGTGCGCGCGCACGCGCATACATACATACATAGATATAAATATATTTATAAATACATATGTGTGTGTGTGACAGACTCTACTGTCAATTTCGATGCATGACGGCTCAATTATTTATTAATATGTCAGACAAAGTAAAATGCCAGTCTACTCACACAGATGATTTGTTAAAGTGGTGAAGGTTTGTGTAGCATGGAGCACATTTTTCGAGTGATTGACAGCAAAAATATGCCATAGAGTGGGCCACGATTTCACTGAACAGCATTCGGCAGTCTTGCATCTATAACAAGAAGTCAGAATGTTCAAAAATATCTGTCAATCTGCCAGTTAAACCTGCATATCACTTCTGAGTCGAGCTGAAGACGGTAGTGGCTCAATTAAGGGGATCATGACCATATTCATCGGAGGGGCTGTGAATATTTTCAATATCTCGTTATATGTTAGTGTTTGTAAACATTGCTCGGGCTGCCTTCCTTATACTCTCTAGGAAAGGAAACCGCCATATCTATCTATCTATCTATCTATCTATCTATCTATCGCGATCTTTTCATATCTATCTGTCTGTCCGTCCGTCTATCTATCTATCTATCTATCTATCTATCTATCTATCTATCTATCTATCATAGCAACTAAAACCAGGAGACTGTCTAAGCAGTTAAAGTTCGATGTCCCTAGATATCAGTCTTCATCATTTCTTAGGTTTCTGATAAAATTCTGTTAATCCAGTCAAACCCGCCGCAGAAACCTCTGGAATGATTAAGACTGTTTATGGATTAACGTTCTGAGGGCGTGAAAAAGATAAAAGACGCTGTGACAAGGACCCACGACACATTCGTTTTGGAGAGATGCGTGTCATTTTGGAGAAGGATTTCAACAATGACTGGACCGCTATAACAAGTGTATTGAAGTCGGAAAGTCCTACTTTGAAGGAGATTTGAGTGTTGTATTATTTTAAAATAAATAAAATTCTCTCTCTCTCTCTCTCTCTCTTGTATAATTTTTATTTTAATTCCTTGGATATACATTTCCTTCCGGGTCCCAACCAGAGACCTAAGTTCTGAAATGTCATCATAACATTTTTCACTGAGCACTTTTTGAGAAAAAAAATAAACATAAGAAAAAACGTAAGATCACACACATTTTTCATAGATAAAGTCTTTCGTAAGATGTGAGCTGCACTTGTGATTACAATTGTTTTGTATTTCTTTAAGGTATAGGCTACCAGGAATCCCTTCAGTGAGTCTATCGGGAGCTTTTTCAGTCAAACCAAGTGTTCCAACTGGAATTGTTAATGTCCTCATGTACCACCTTTTTTACATTTTGATTTCAAGGTCTTTGTATTTTGATATTTTTTTTTTTGAAGATCTTCAAAGATACATTTATTATTATTATTTTCTTTGATTTCTGGCCTTTACACATTTCTTTCCGGGTCCCGCCCAGGGACCTAAGGTTAGAAATGGCGTCATGACACTTTCCACTGACAAAAAAAAAAAAAATATAGATAAAGCCCTTCGTAAAGTGTGGGCTGTACTTGTCAGAACGATTTTTTGTATCTCTTTGAGGCATGGACTTCCAGGAATCCCTTCAATTAGTCTAATGCAATCTTTTCCTACCAATCCTAGGGCTCCAACTACAACAGGGATTGTTGATGTTCCCATATGCCACATTTTTGAGATTTCTATTTCAAGGTCCTTGTATTTTGACAACTTTTTGAATATATTCAAAGATACATTGCAGTCTGCAGGGACGGCCATTTCAATAAGGAGGCACCGTTTTTGTTTGTGGTCTTTAATAACAATATCTGGGCGGTTGGCTTTGATTGTTCTGTCAGTGTGTATTGTGTAGTCCCATAGAATTGTAACAGGTCCTATCTCCGTAACCGGGTCTGTTTCTTTCAGTTTTCTTCCCGTAGAAGTTGCAGATTTTCCAGTGCAGATATTGGCCCACCCTGTCATGTCGAGTTTTATATTCAGTAGGTGCCAATATCGTGCAACCTGATACAAAATGATCAATCGTTTCTGGATATTTATCACAGAATCTGCATTTATTATTATTATTATTATTATTATTATTATTATTATTACCAGCTTAGCACTTTTTGACTCTGGCTGGAATCAACGGTACGTTAATCTGAATTTATTATACATAATTTAGTATCAGATATAAAAAAAAAAACAAGCAAAAATTACTCTCTTATGTAGGTATCATGGGAAATAAAGATTTTTTAAATTCCGTTAGCAGATATTGTCTCTGTAGCAGACTAACAAGGGAGAATTGAAAGAGAGTGAACGTTTGGATTATGCAAGAGAAAAGAAAAATGCGCGAAGTACATACTTATCGTTATTAAATTGCTTAATTAAAATTAAAAATAAAAATGAATAAAATTAAGAAAAGAGGTCAGAAAAAGAAAACGAATAAAAGAGAAAACGGACAATCAAAAAGGAAAAACAAAAACAAAAAAAAAACAAGAAAGAAAGGAAGAAAAAGAAATGTAAGAGATTTTAAAAAGTGAAAGAGAGAAAGAAAAAGAAAGGTAAACGAAAAAGATCTTTTTTTTTTTTTGTCTGAATTTCTGGGATGAGAAGTTATCATCATGAGAAATTATCATCATCTATGTTGCTTTTATCACAGCGTTTCGGCTGTTGTACACCAGCCTTTCTCAGATCTATATCGATCTGGTTAACCGACAGGGAATTCCAAACTGAACCCTTTATTTAATCTACAGTGTCAGACTGTTCGTTCGAACAATAACTGAACAGTGCTAGACGATATCCCTAGATATGAGTAGTAGAACAAGAACAGTCTACACTCGTAGATTAAATCAAGTGTTCAGTTCGGAATTCCCGAGAGGTTAACCAGATCGATATACACCTAAGGAAGGCCGTATGGTACATCGGCCGAAAGGTTGGAATAAAAACAACAAAGATGAGGGAAATATAGTGTATGTAATGAAAAAGATCATACTTATTATAAAACCCAGGTTGTGTGTGTGTCTGTACGTTTATATATTGGATCGGATTTCCTACATTTTTCAACCGATTTCAACAAAACTTCACAGGACTACATAAAATTACCTTGCGGTGGTTCTGACAGCGCCCAAAATTGGAAAAACACAATTGTTTTTGCACGAAATCACTTTGAAAACATGATTAAGAGGCATCGCGAGAATGAAAGGGGGACAACTCATATCGAGTTATACTTATTATAAAACCCAGGTTTTTTTTGTGTGTGTGTTCGTTTATATGTGGGATCGGATTTCCTACATTTTTCAACCGATTTCAACAATACTTCATTTTTTTTTTTGGCAGGTAGTGTTTCTTATTGCCTTGCACACTTTTTTTCTTTATTTTTACATTCAGAATGCTTTAAAAATTTCATTTACAAGACAATTGTTTATTATAAAATTCTATTCACTCGGTAGAATCATAACGATTGAAAACAATGCTTTTGTTTGAGTTTGGGTTTGACCAATTCGTAAAAACAAACCAAAAAACAACAAAAAAAAAATCTAATTAAGACATGCGTGTTTGTCAACCTTAAACAATAATCTTTGTCAATTTTATTTTTCAATCTTTATGATGGTCGACACTTGATCTATCTCTTACTGTTACACCCCCGGGCAACGCCGGACGCTACTGCTAGTATTGAATAAACGGAAAATACGCAAAAGAAGTGAAGCTATATTAGACAACCGTACGGAAGATATTGCCAAGAATGCGAAGTGTGTTTTGAACTTGTTAGAGACTTGCTGTCTCTTCATATTCCAATGAGGGCTACCAGAAATTGCGGGTGTGAAAACGCATTAAAATAGTTAGTATTATATCTACTGCTACATTTTCCGGTTCTAACCAGTTTCCTTTTGCCGGCTGTGATAACTACAAATAATAATGTGAAGGTAAGGAAACACAATGGAAAAGCTTATTCAGACCTCGCGTTTCGCCTCTTCATGGCAGGTATCTTCAGGATGGAATGTGTGTAAAAGAATTGCTTTGAAATCAAGAAATCCTAATAAATATCTTCATTCGATCCGATCACCATTTCGTCCTAATAAATGTCTGCCTGATTAGCAGAGAAAATAATTCACTCCGAGGGAAAATGCATTGAAAGCGTACTGATCACACAATCTGCTAGGGTCAACCTCAGACCGCGCTCGGACACAATAACACCGATCATCGCAGATGCAATAGTATCACAATGTATTATGCGAACTAATAGAAAAATAATCGACTTGGAATCGGCTGATTTCAAATCCGGCAGACGTTAACGGCTTTAATACGAAAAAAAAAAAAAAAAACTTTGTGAGCGTAGCATCTGATAAGGTTATTTATTACCCTCTTTCTCAAAAATTCCAACGGATTCTTTTTATACACGGTTTTTTTTTCTAATTTCAACCTGAAGACACCTGACATAAAGAAGCGAAACTTACTGTCTGAATAAGCTTTTCCACTTTGTTACATCATCTCCATCTTTGTTCGGATATTATTCTACGGCCTGTTTACAAACAAATAATAATGTTTAAAAATTTATCGAAAGGGAAAATGCTTTATGGATAATCCAGATCACTTCAGATCAATTTGCAAAGGAATCGGAATGTGACCGAATTGTTTAGAACGTTGCAATATTTCGAATCTCGCTAAGTAACTTCAAGATGTTTATCGACATGGAGAGGCGATTCCAGCGTTCTGTACCACTGGTAAGAGCCTGAAAACAATATCCAGGTTGAAAATAATCCTTTGTAAATGCAACTGGGTAGATATCCCTTCAGTATGCTACAAACGGGTTATTATTATTGTTATTATTATTATTATTATTATTGTTGTTGTTGTTGTTTTTGTTCTTATGTTATTTATTTCATTGTCTTTATTGTTATTATTATTATGTTATTTATTATTGTTGTTATTATGCGCTAGCCACCCGACAGACAGGCTATTATTATTATTATTATTGTTATTATTATTATTGTTCTTATGTTATTTATTACATTATTTTTATTGTTATTATAGTTTTTATTGTTATTATTGCTGTTATTTATTATCATTGCTATTATGTGCTAGCCACCCGACAGACAGGCTATTATTATTATTATTATTGCTATTATTATTATTGTTGTTATGTTATTTATTACACTGTTTTATTGTTATTATTGTTTTTATTGTTATTATGTTATTTATTATTATTGTTATTATGTGCTAGCCATCCAACAGACAGGCTATTATTATTATTATGTTATTTATTACATTTTTATTGTTATTATTGTTTTATTGTTATTATGTTGTTTATTATTGTTATTATGCGCTAGCCACACTGCAGACAGGCTATTATTATTATTATTATTACTATTATTATTATTATTATTGTTAGGAAGCAGTTAACCTTGACTGGGAGTCACATCTAGATACTTTGGGAACACCCTTAATCTAGGACCGCCTGAGCGGACTGAGTTAACCGACCTGAGGATATTTCTAACTGAGCCAGCCCCATTTGCAAGGTTACGGGCTACTTTTATCAAAACCTGTTACCGCATCTCGCACATTTGGCTTTGATGTATGTGCCTGGTATTACCTTATCAGTCTGGCTGTCATGACGAGTATATTTGTGCATCGTACATTTGTAAATCAGCATCACTTTGTTAAGATGCTGCTCCATCATTATTGTATCTCCTGGGTTCGAGATAACGGAGGGAAATAAATAAGATAAACTCGTAAGTAAGTAATGAAATGGAAGGTTTACTACACGAAGGTACACTTAGCAATTGACCTAATGCTAACTTGGTATTTACCCCAGTACCCCACAGAAAGGGATGTGACACAAGGCCGGTTTAACGTGGGTTTTTCCGAGCCCGAAGGCCCGGGCAAAATTTCCCCGTAGACCGGGTAATAACGGGGTCGGGCTTGTCTACCTCCCCAGTTGAGACTCTGGCCTTCGGTTGTGCTGATCTCTCATTCAATAATAATAATAATAATAATAATAATAATAATGAATTACGGTCTTGGCGGAAATACCGACAAGAAGATCGATAACTTTCCCAAGAGTATTAGCACGTGAAGTGAATGTAATGGATTCACGTGCTAATATTATTGGGAAAGATATGAATCCTCTTATCCACCCCCCCCCCAGCTATGGGGAAATAGCAGGACAGACCGGGTTCTGTAGCCTTGGATGGCAACTAGTCTACTGGAGAAAGAAATGTTAACCTACTGCTGGAAAAACTATGCCTCGTCAGTCATGTATCAAAGATACATGATCGCCTAAGCGTGTATCAAGTATGGCACATAACTGACTGACTCGAGATCAGTGTGTAGTAGCTATACGATCCCTGCCTTTCCTCGTTAGAATCAGTTACGCTTTCTAGCTGAGAAACATACGTAATAATTTTTAAAGCGGGAATCAGCGGGAGTAAACCAAGTTGATGTGTCCGGTAAGTTGGGTGCAAATGAGAAACGGTAGGCGGGATACGAAAGAAAAAGAAAACCAGGTGAAAGGAAAAAATAATATATATCCGTATTTTCTCCTTTATGGCTGGTCACTCATATCGGAGGATACCTGTTTAATAAGGCTGAACAATTGAATTAACAGCTGTAATTAGCATAGATTCTGTTCAAACAGTAGTAACTTCATCCAACCTTTGAATCTCGAGATTAAGAAAGATTCCTATACTACTACTACTACTACTAATAATAATAATAATATCAACAACAACAACAATAATGTGGCATATGGGAACATCAACAATCCCTGTTGTAGTTGGAGCCCTAGGACTGGTTGGAAAAGATTGCAGTAGACTAATTGAAGGGATTCCTGGAAGTCCATGCCTCAAGAAGATACAAAAAATTGTTTTGACAAGTACAGCCCATACTTTACGAAGGGCTTTATCGATGTAATTTTTTTTTTTTTGTCGTCAGTGGAAAGTGTCATGATGCCATTTCTAACCTTAGGTCCCTGGGCGGGACCCGGAAAGAAATGTGTAAACGCCAGAAATCAAAGAAAATAATAATAATAAAGTATCAATGCAAAATGTGTGCGTTCTTAGGTTCAGTGAAAATGCCATGATGCCATTCTGACCTTAGGTCTCTGGTTGGGACCCGGAAGGAAATGAGTGTACACCAGAAATGAAAGGAAATAAAATAATAATAATAATAATAATAATAATAATAATGAATTTTTTTGTCAGTGGAAAGTGCCGTGATGCCATTTCTAACCTTAGGTCTCTGGGCGGGACCCGGAAACAAATGTGTAAATGCCAGAAATCAAAAATAATAATAATAACTGATAGCTAGTCAATCCCTGTTGCGGACGCATGCTCAAGCACAATTTGTGTTTTGTTTAACACCCACGGAGCTCACTATGTTGGGCGGGACCTTAAATACATTTTCTGGTATAGAGCGCATTATCTGGCAGAATTAACAGTCTGAACAACGCCAGTAGGCTCAGATCCTCGGTCACGATGATTTGTGACTTCGTGCCAGCATCGAAGGTTCTCTACCTAACGTCACTCTTATGGTTTTTGGTCAACTTGTGGTATGGTTTTTCAGGCAATTTTCAAAAGTTGCGGCACGCTGGGTTCACCTCCTCATGACCGCTAACATCAACATGTTACCTTCCTGAGATTCGAACACGGGTTCCTTGGTTGGAAAGCGAACGTTCTAGCCACTCGGCCACGTGCCCATAGTATTCGTATAAAGAAGGGGAAGGGATCGAGACGATATTTTTTTTTTTTTATCATACCATGTACCATCAGGACGAATTTGATCAAGGCTCTAAACGGATTTCTTTTATCGGTTATCTGTTAAGTTGCCTTCTTTTGTAATTCAGAGTTCTTTCTCCTGTACTGGCTGCCAGCCAAGGATAAGGAGATTACAATGTCTTTCCTTCCCTCTTTTCACTCATTTGCTGATAATTATTATTGCAATAACAGTAATAATGCCGAACAATTGAATTAACAGCTGTAATTAGCATAGATTCTGTTCAAACAGCAGCAACTTCATCCAACCTTTGAACCTCAAAGTTGAGAGAAATGATACTACTACTACTACTACTACTACTACTACTGCTAATAATAATAATAATAATAATAATAACTGATGATGAAAAAAGGTGAGTGTTGTGCCCATGATTACTGAAGCATTTGGAACATTTATGAAAAAAAAAAAAAATACAAATCTGACAAAGAATTTAAAACAAAATCCAAACACTATTTACAGTATTTGGACTATTGTCGTCATATTTATTACAACGTTTCGGCCGTTGTACGCTCCGGCCTTCTTCAGAAATATAGACAGATACAAATTCCAAACAATAACGTTACTAAAATCAACGGGAATATTAACTGACTGATTCGTTTTTGATGGCTTAAATGGCAGGGTAGACGAGGCTCCTTATCCTTGGCTGGCAGCCAGTACAGGAGAAAGAACTCTTAATTACAAAAACTGTGAAGAAGGCAACTTAACAGATAACCGATGAAAGAAATCTATTTAGAGCCTTGATCACCTTCGTCCTGATGGTACATGGTATGATAAAAAAAAATTCTCGATCCCTTCCTCATCTTTATACGAATACTATGGGCAGTTTGCAGTTTGCAGTTTATTTAAATCCAGAAAATATATTTAGATTATAAGAATTTTTTGAGATAATAATGGCAATAGAAGTCTTACTAATTTACCCATAGCTGGGGGGGAAGGAAGAAAAGGTGGATTCATACATTTCCCAAAGGACGTGTGTTGTGGCGTAATTGATATCGGTTCTGAATGGCAAATCGGAGAATTTACTCATAAATACCCTTGGGAAAGGTATGGATCCATCTATTCTCGTCCCACAGCTTTAGGTTAAATAGCAGGACAGACTGGGTTCTTTAGCCTTGGTATTGACCAAAATCGGCGTTGCTTAACTTCGGTGATCGTACAGGATTTGGCCGTCAGCCTTGGAATACTAAGAAGAGTGCCGGAGTATTAAACAGAGTTGCACTCACTTGATCTCAAGCAAAGACTATCAGTTAACAGGGAAAATGACTAACTGAATGAATGACTACTACTACTACTACAACTGCTGCTGCTGCTAATGATAATAATAATAAATTTGTATTCAGATAACAGAATTATTGAAAGAGACAAGACTGAAAATTGTGAAAGCTTGCTGCCACTTGATCCCAGACTCAGGAATAGCTTCTTCTTCCGTGCCTTTCAGGTCGTGGACGATTGTGGCTGTCCACAACTTACTACACCTTGTAGATCTTTGTAAACATTTTTTTTGCTATCTCTCCTAATCCCTGTTCTGCCAACCATTTACACAAGCTTATTAGGCAGGTTATGCGCTGCTGTTCTTTGTCTCTCTTGCCTTCCATATGTCCTGTGAGTATAACATTTTCTCTTTCCTCGTTATGTTCCCTAGAAAAGTTAACAGTCTTTCTCTGATTAGTCTTAGTCGAGTTCAAAAGCGTCTCCGAGTCCCCGTGGGTGACGAATTATTTTCCACCTGTCAACCTCTCTTTTACAGGCGGCGAGTCTCTCACAGCTCTATCGCTATTTCCATGGAAAGTGTTCGGACGAACTACATTTCTTGATTTCACCACGTCTAACAGAACCTTCGCGGCTAGGATCCCCACCACTTACATTCTAACGAACCACACATTCTCTCCGTATTTCATTGACGAGAAGTTCCACTCGAACTGCTTCTTCCCGTGGAACAGACACCCATGAGGATATTTTCCCGATAAATACAATCTTAACCTGTTCAAATCTAGAGTTAATCGTTATATTCCCCCGCTATCCGTATAAACTTCCCTTTAATGTAACCCTTACCACGTGTTGCCTCCAGGCCTTGTACAGCGTAAACCTTACTGTAAAAAGATATAAGATTCCTATCATATGTTATAAAGTTTGGGCACCTCGACGTGGTGGAATGGTTAGCAAGCTTGTCTCGCTAGCACGAGTTCGATCTTCACCGAGTGTCCCGTACTTTCAGACTTGTGCCACATATAAGCTCTACGATTAGAAAATTACCATAACTTTTGATGTTGGTAAATACGCCGTTATATTATCGGTTGATCTTCACTAAGAGCCATATGGATGTTATGAAAATTCAAATGCTGAAGACGTTAAGGAATTCTGTGGAAACGGTTTGTTATCACTTGATCTCTTACGGAATCTACCTGACATACAACTGGTGTGGAAATCCGAATCAGTATTGAAATCGGTAAACGTACCGAAGAGATTGTCTCGCTTAGTATGGAAACCTTTTGTCACTTGTTTTCCCTTGAGCGATCCAACCAGCTGGCGGGAAAATTAATATAATTGTAAATGATGAAGACGGTAAGAATACCGACAAACGTGTTGGATAAGTGGCGAGACTTGATGCCACTTGATCCTGGTGGCTTGTATGTGTACTAAAAATTCATTAATCAAGAAAATTATTATTATTATTATTATTATTATTATTATTATTAATAATAATAATGATAATGATCTTGAGATGGTAATCTCAAAAATGTGACACATGAAAACATCAATAATTCCAGTTGTAGGTAGTGCCCTCGAATTGATTAGAAAAGCTCTTGATAGACTCATTGAAGGGATTCCTGGTAGTCTATGCCTTAAAGAAATACAAAAAATTGTACTCACAAGTACAGATCACACGTTACGAAGAGCTTCATTTAGGAAAAATGTGTGTGGTCTTAGGTTGATTTATTTTTTGTCATTTAATGTCATGAAGCCATTTCTAACCTTAGGTCTCTGCTTGGGACGAGGAATAAAATGTATATATAACAGAAATCAAAGAAAATAATAATAATAATAATAATAATAATAATGATAATGATGATGATGATAATGATAATAATAATAATAATATTTTTCTTATTGCATGGTACTTATCTGTTTGCATCTTGAAGTCTCTAGTTGAAATTTAGGATCAATTCGTACTATACAAAACAACTATCTAATAATAATAATAATAATAATAAATTTTTCGGTTATCGTGACATTTCTGGAATAATGTTTTCTCACTTAATAATAATAATAAGAAGAAGAAGAAGAAAAGAAGAAGAAGAAGAAGAAGAAGAAGAAGAAGAAGAAGAAGAAGAAGAAGAAGAAAAGTACTAATAATAATAGAAATTAAAATAACATGTCATTTGAATACGACCATTATTCAGGTTGTAGTAGAAATGTGACATCTGATTAAGCAGAAAACTTACACATATGATGAAAATCCCAAGAAATCCATTTCTGTGCGAAATACAAAAAAAAAAAAAATGTGATAATGGCTACTGATGACATTAGATGTGAGATCATGGTTAGTCAATCTAGTTCGGTTGACAAGATAGCGAGTTCGGTCCTCACCGGATGGCCCCTAAAGATCTTATATTAAATAACCTAACAAGAGCTGACAGGTAAAAGCAATCAACCTAACTTACCGTAGATGACCATTATGACTGAGTGATTAGTTCGAACCTCACTAGGTGCCTAAAAGGTTACAATATTAACCAACTAACGTTACGTACACATTCAATAATCTCCTAAATAAAAGTTGAAAGTCTTGACAAATGGGGTCTATCAAGCAACAAATAAAAAGGAAGGAATAATAAGAAGAACAACAACAATGACCAGGACCTCACATTGGAGCAGAGGAAACTGTAGAACATTATGCGCCTTCCTATAATACTCGGGCTCACTTTGGAGAAAAGAAACTGCATGGAATGTAATAAGAAAAGACGAAATCATTCTATGCGGACCATTTTTTTAAGGTCTCCGATAATACCGAAAAAAAGTACTGAAGAGTTGAGTATAGTTATTTTGAACATCTCCAGCTAAAGTCACCAGACAACTACTATGAACATTCAAATGCGAGAGAAATAATAATTATTATTATTATTGCGACCTGGGTATGATGATAGACTACATCCGGCAGCAAGGCCTCTGATCGGTATTGTGGAATCAACTTCTTAATTGCTGTTGTTCCGAGGTCCACCCTGACCCCGGGTGGCAGCACTTGTTAGGGTCCGAAATATTGGCAAAAGTTAACCCTAAACTATTGTTAAAACACTATGAAAGTATAAAAATACATTTTTATTGTAAAAATACCAGCAATACATTTTATTATAGTAAAAATATTCCTGTAATATATTTTTGTGAAAAAAAAAAAAATTAAAAAAATTACCAGCAATACAATATTGTGAAAGAAATTATTAATGCTCCCAAGAAAATTAAATTTCGGCATTAAATGACCCATAAGTAGTTGACATGCCGCTAAACAAAGAAACGAACAAATAATAATAATAATAATAATAATAATAATAATAATAATAATAATAATAATATCCGTTAAAGAAGATGACAAAAGAAGTAACTATAAGGATCATGAAACTGACAAAAGGTAGCACGTTAAAACTACTGTCATACCTATAATAATCGGAGCACTGGGTATAATCAACATAGGTACAGACAGGCACATTAACGAGACCCCTAGTAGCCCCTGTTTACAAGAGATTAAAAACATTGCTCAGTGTGAAACTGCTCATCTATTCAGGAGAGCATTATGGCGATTTTCTAAGCGTAGCATAGATATGGTACAAGGCCAAAAAGAAAGGGGAACAAAGTGAGGGTAGAACTGATGACTCACTGCTGATTATTTTAACGAGACAAGCTTGCTAAACATTACACCACGACGAGGTAACCAAGCGGTTTACTAAGCGTAGCTTAGTTGTTGCACAAGACCGAAAGTAGATCTAAGATCTTGGGTAATAACTCGGCAAGGGGGGTTGTAATAATTAGAAGGCAAAAAGGATGATAGAATACTCACTGTGGAAATATTTTTCGGCACTTTTCTTACTTTTGGGAGTAATAAGAAAGATCCATAGTAGTCCCGGTTTACAAGAGATTAAAAACATTGCCCAAAAAAGTGAACTTGCTCATCTATTTAGGAGAATATCATTGATAAAAAGAAAATACAACCAGTGTACATGTTCATTATAAGTGAAAATCGTAATTTGTGCAAACAGAATACATCAATTTACTACCTTGCCTTACTGTAGATCTTCTACTAAACACAAAGATAATAATAATAATAATAATAATAATAATAATAATAATAATAATAATAATAATAATAGCAACACCTTTGTAAACGGTTTGAGAAACTAATACGGGGAACTAGTGATAGTAATCACTAGATTGCAGCATCTCACGATGACAACGTTCTTCTTCTTCTTCTTCTTCTTCTTCTTCTTCTTCTTCTTCTTCTTCTTCTATGTGCCGTGTCCCGTCAGGATGTTGTAGATCATGGCTCTCCACTATTTCCTGTCCGTCGTAGCTCTTAATAAATTTTATTTTTTGTTGTCTTTTCTAAAAAAAACCCTGTTCTGTCATTCATTTACAAAAGCTCGCTAAGTTATTCGCTGATTTCCTGTGCAATAATAATAATAATAATAATAATAATAATAAAAAAATAATAATTAAAAAAATAATAATAATAATAAAAATAATAATAATAATAATAATAATAATAATAATAATAATCCATCTATAATTTACCTGTGTAAAATATGTGTGATTTTTTTATATGTTTTTTTTTTTCATTTTTAAATGCTCAGTGAAAATGTCATTTCCGACCTTAGGTCTCGCGGTTTGGACCCGGAAAGAAATGATTATACACTATAAATCAAAGATAATAATAATAATAATAATAATAATAATAATAATAATAATAATTTCATTTGCAGTTGGGACCCTCGAATTGATTGGAAAAGGTTCCGATAGAATTATTGAAGGGATTCCTGATAGCCAATGCCTTAAAGAAATACAAAAAAAAAATCTACTCACAAGTACAGTTGCCACGTTGCGAATAACGTTATCTCTGTAAAATGTATGTGGCCTTAGTTTATTTTATTCTGTTTTTTGTCTTTACAAAAACGATCAGTATAAAATGTTATGAAACCATTTCTGATCTTAGGGAGCCGGATGGAAATTAGTATACAACAGAAATCAAAGGAAATAATAATAATAATAATAATAATAATAATAATAATAATAATAATAATAATTACAATACACAGACAGAACTTTTACAATACACACAGACAGAACAATTAAAGCTAATCGACCAAGAATCGTGATTAGAGACCGCAAAAATAAAATGTGCTTCCTTATTGACATGGAAGTCCCTGCATATAGTATCTTTGAAGATCTTCAAAAAAACTATCAAAATACAAGGACCTTGGAATCGAAATCTCAAAAGTGTGGCACATGAGGACATCAACAATTGCAGTTGGAGTTGAAGCCCTCGGATTTATTGGAAAAGATTCCAATAGACTCATTGAAGTGATTCCTGGTAGCTCATGTCTTAAAGAAATACAAATATAGTACTCACAAGTACAGCCCACACCTTACGAAGAGCTTTATCTATGTAAAATATGTGTGATTTTTTTTCTTAAAAACTGCTCATTGGGAGATATTATGATGCCATCTCTGACCCTAGGTCTCTGGTCGGGACCCAGAAAGAAATGAGTATACACTAGAAATCAAAGGATAAAATAGTAATAATAATAATGATTTTATACCTTAGGGTCACTTTGTTATCGCACTCCCCTCCCTATTCTGTGACAATAATAAAAATATGAATTTATTCATGAGAACAATATCAATAGAAAGAAAATTTAGACACTGTACAGTTTAAGTGTCACTTATCATCGTAATTTGTGAGTGCAGAATGGATTTATTTACAACTTTGCCTAAGTCTTAATCTCGTCTAATCGTTAACACTTTGTAGTAAATAGAAAGTAAAAAAAAGATTATAGAATACTTACTCATTTGTCGGCACTTTTCTTACTGTTCGTAATAAATCCATGAAATATTTCCTCTTCCGATTTCACCCTTAAGTTCCGTAATTATTTTATTTTTAAACAAAGACAGGCAAAAATCACCGCCAAAAAGAAAAAAAAAAGAAAAAAAACTTTTCTTTACCGCTCATTGATAGGATTTCATTTTTATTTTATTTTTCCCATTTTTAAACGTCGTATTTTCAAAAGAGTTTCCACATGCCTTTCTCTCTTTTTCTTATTCGTCTTTTTTAATTTCTTTTTTCTTTTCTTCTTTTGTTAGAACGGGTGATTGGATCGAACTGCTTTCACTGCGGTGGAATATTTGAATAGTGCGAGATTGTTTTGGAGCGTAAACAAGACCGTGTTTCTGTTGCCACCTGACTAATGCGAGTCAACCTCGCACGAGCAGTTGGTGTTTTTGAGACAAGCCAACACAGGACGCACGCCTTACCATCAGAAAGCAGAACGGTGAAAGAAGGGGAAGAAGAGAAGCCGGCAGTGGGCGCACACAACGCAGAAAAGGCGGGCAGAACAGAAGTAGGGATAAACACATTTCACTCCCTTATCTTCCGTCTTATTCAACGTCTAATTTCATCTCTCTTCTACTTCTCCTATCTTTCATACGATTCTTTCCTCTTTTATATCCCCACTCCTTGCAATCTTTCTATGTTTCGCATCGTTCTTTCTTTCTTTTGTCTATCGATTCATTCTTTTTTCTTATTCTCGTTTTTCTTTCTTCATTCATTCTTTCATTCAAAAAAAAAAAATTCATTCATTCATTTTCCGCTAATTTGTGCATTTCTTTTACTCACTTGTTCCGTTTTTATCTCTCTTTCTTTCGTTTATTCTTTTTCTTTCATTTATTACATCATTCTCCTTTCCATTTTTCTTTCTTTTTACCCTCCTTCCTTCCTTTCTTCCTTCCTTCCATTGTCTATATATTCCCTAAGTCTCTCTTTTTTATTCCCTCAGTCTCTCTACTAAAGTTTCTGCCTTTCTTTTTTTCCCTTCCTTTCGTTTATTAGATCATTCTGTTTATTCTCCCTTCTCATTTTCTTTCTTTTTAATCTTATGCCTTACTTGCTTCTTACTTTTCTTCTTTCTCATTTTCTCTATATTTCTTATTCTCACGTCTCTTTACAACTGAATCCTACTAAAGTTACCGCTTTTCTGTCTTTCTTTCCTTTTTCTTTTTCTTTCTTTCTTTTTTCTTTCTTTCTTCTTTCTTTCTTTCTTTCTTTCTTTTTTCTTTACATTACTCTCGTTTCTTACTTTTTTTATTACTTTCTTTTGTTTTTTCATTCATTCTTTTTAACTTTCTTTCGTTTACACTTTCAATCTTTCTTTCTTTCTTTCTTTCTTTCTTTCTTTCTTTCTTTTACTCTCATTCAATATTTTTGTCTTTCTTTCGTTTATGTTTATACTTTTTATTCTTTTCTCATTTCTTTCTTTCTAATTTTCATTTTTTCATTCTTAATTTCTTTCTTTTTATCCCGTTTATCCTCTCATTCCTCCCTTTCTTTCTTTGTCACCAAAACATACTGTCACTCTATTCCAAACTCTCGCAATAACGCGTGTTTAGCAAGTAAAGTGACTCAGTTCTTCGCCGTGTGCCCAATTTCTTCATCCCAGATTAAAGTAAGCATTGTATATATGTTTTGTACTCAAATTTATTTTTATCCTAATTATTTTGGTACTCTAATTTTTTTTTTATAAAAACGATGTACAGGTTAATCAGTTTTACGTTTATCTCTTTTGAGTAAAATACAAAGATGGTGTAATATTTTCTCCTCTCTGTGTTTTCTCTCACTCTAATTATGATTGAGAATTTCCTTCTTTTTTTCTTTTCTTCTATATAATCTTCTTTCTCTCTACCCCTATTTGACTGTCTCTCTCTTTCCATCACTCCTCCTAATTTCTTTACATATCTCTCAGTTTCCTTTTTTTAATTCCCTTACCTATCTACCTTTCTTTCACTTCTTTTTCTTTTTATGTAATTTCTTTGCTAATATACTTTATTCTCTTTTTCGCTCTTAATGTCTAAAACTCAATACCTGTTGCTCTCTCTTCTTTCTTTTCTTAGTTTTCTTTCTTATTTCTCCCACCAATCTACCAGCTTTTTTTACTCTACACTGTTCTTAAAAATATATATATATATATATATATATATATATATATATATATATATATATATGAGCGCACACAGGCACTTGTGTGTGCGTGTGCGCGCGTCTCTCATGCTAATTTTGCTTCGACAACCTGGATTTTTCTGGCTTTTACTTACTTTCGTTATCCCTATGATTAATTCTATCATCGTCTGTTCATTATCTATCTATCTATCTATCTATCTATCTATCTATCTATCTATCACAAACTCAAGTCTGTTCAGATTATCTATCTATCTATCTCTCTATCTATCTCACTATATATATATATATATATATATATCTATATTTATATCTTTTGTCTATCACAAAGGGCGTCCTTGTCACAAAATCACAAACGCATCATATAACTATATAAGTTTTCAACTATCTCTATTCAAGTCTTTATCTATATTTTTGTCTATTTTCTCCATTTATCTTTTTATCTATCTATCTATCTATCTTATCTATCTATCTATCTTTTAATTTTCTCTCTTTCCCTTTTCCTTAATGTCTTGATCTATCTATTTCTCTATCTCTCTCTTTTTCTTACAATCTTTACTCATCTGTCTTTAAGATGTATTTCTCATTTTTTAAAATTTCTTTGCTGATTTTGCTCAGATCTTTTTATCATTATCGTTTTTGCCAGATCTATCCCTCTTTCTTTCTATCTTTTTTTATCTATCTATTATTTTCCTCTCCTTTGCTCAGATTCTTGTTCTTAATTCTTTTATCTATCTATCTATCTATCTATCTATCTTTCTATCAATATTTGCAAGATCTATCTATCAATAATCGGCTATTTTCCCACACCGTTTTGCTTAATGGCTATCTAAAATGGTCTATCAAATGTAACTCGAAGATAAGATAATGAAATAATCAATCTACTATCTATCTATCTATTCATCTAGTTTCTCTGTTCTATCTATCACTAACTATATATTTTGTAAGAAAACTTTTATCTATATTTTTGTCTATTTTCGATAAAATCTTTTATCTCAGGGTATTTAGTTAAACTTTTAATTTGCTGAAAAATTTTTAAATGTCTTGATCTCATCTTTATTCATTCAAACTTTACATCTGTAGTTAATGTATGCTCGGTTTTTTAAAATTTCTTTGAATTTTTCTTTTTTTTTTCATTACGAATATGTAACATTTTTCTACTGTTTTTACCTAATTATTTTCATCTTCTTGTTCTTAATTCTTTTTTTATGTACCTTTGTCTTCATTTTTCTTTTTTCTCCTGTTTTCTTTCAATAATTGTTTTTCCCATTTTCTTAATGGCTTTTACTAAATGGTTAGCAAATTAACTTTGATTAATGTTCAAGACAGTGACATTCAACTTGACCTCTCAAAAGGTTATATCCAAAACTCAATCAATACTTTTGCGATAAAAGCTATTAGAATTGAGAAACCTAATTTGCTGAAAAATTGTTTTAAAAGACTTTATTCATTCAAACGACAGTAGTTTCGATGCTCTCTTC
Organism: Acanthosepion pharaonis; assembly: GCA_903632075.3. Lineage (NCBI taxonomy): Eukaryota > Metazoa > Mollusca > Cephalopoda > Sepiida > Sepiidae > Acanthosepion > Acanthosepion pharaonis. The sequence goes on along the minus strand of CAHIKZ030004634.1, from coordinate 1,029,583 downwards.
ATATCCAGCAATCTTTCACATTTAAACGGTGAATAGTAAGATTATTATTACAATCTCGTTCTCGTTTTTTTCTTTGTCTTCATTTATTTTTCCTGTTTTCTTTCTTTAATTGTTTATTCATTTACCGAATCATTTGTCATTATCTTGTTTGTGTTCAAATTTACTTAACTTGACCTCTCGTTATATACATCTCTCTTTCACATTTTCTTAACTTCTTTACCTCTCTTCATGTCCATCTCTCTTTCACATTTACTTAACTTCTTTACCTCTCTTCATATCCATCTCTCTTTCACATTTTCTTAACTTTTTACCTCTCTTCATGTCCATCTCTCTTTCACATTTACTTAACTTCTTTACCTCTCTTCATATCCATCTCTCTTTCACATTTACTTAACTTTTTACCTCTCTTCATATCCATCACTCTTTTCACATTTACTTAACTTCTTTACCTCTCTTCATGTCCATCTCTCTTTCACATTTACTTAACTTCTTTACCTCTCTTCATATCCATCTCTCTTTCACATTTTCTTAACTTCTTTACCTCTCTTCATGTCCATCTCTTTTCACATTTTTCTTAACTTCTTTACCTCTCTTCATATCCATCACTCTTTCACATTTACTTAACTTCTTTACCTCTCTTCATGTCCATCTCTCTTTCACATTTACTTAACTTCTTTACCTCTCTTCATATCCATCTCTCTTTCACATTTACTTAACTTCTTTACCTCTCTTCATATCCATCTCTCTTTCACATTTTCTTAACTTCTTTACCTCTCTTCATGTCCATCTCTCTTTCACATTTACTTAACTTCTTTACCTCTCTTCATATCCATCTCTCTTTCACATTTTCTTAACTTCTTTACCTCTCTTCATATCCATCTCTCTTTCACATTTTCTTAACTTCTTTACCTCTTTTCGTATCCATCTCTCTTTCTCTTTCTCTTCGTTTCTAGTCTCCCTCTATTTATCTCTTCTTTTTTACCAATATACGTACCTCTCTATCTATTCCCATGTCCAAACGCTCATAAAGCATAACCAAATTCCTCATAAAGTCCTTCTCACCTTTTTCCCCGATGCCTCCTTTTCACTTCTCCCCCTCCCCCACACACACATAATGAAACCCTGAAATTCCCCCCCACGCCTAGGAAAGAATTCCCCACTGTTTGAGAACCCCTGGTATAAAGCTAAACGTATAACGAGAGATAGTAGCTTAGTTAGGACAAAAACAGAAACTGTCGCACCATTTCTATTTTCCTTTCTTTTACTAAATTTCGCCCCAACAAAAGGACCCAAGAACCAATCAAGGTCGAAGATTACTAAATGCTGCGGTGGAAATGAACGTAAAAGGAAGTGAAGATTGCCAGCATATGGAGGATAGATAATGATTAACCCTAGACTTGAAGTGGTTAATATTGTCACGATCTGGGAAACATTCATATGGGAGTTTGCTCAAAAAAAACAAAAAAAAAAACAGCGGTTCTTTGAAAACAGCTTTCCCGTCCTGGGTATGACGATAAACTACATCCTCGTCCTGGGTATGACGATAAACTACATCCGCATCCTGGGTATGTTGATAAACTACATCCGCTTCCTGGGTAAGACGATAAACTACATCCGCCTCCTGGGTAAGACGATAAACTGCATCCGCCTCCTGGGTAAGACGATAAACTGCATCCGCATCCTGGGTAAGACGATAGACTACATCCACCTCCTGGGTAAGACGATAAACTAGGTCCAACAGCAACGCCTCTGATAAAGATGTTTTGAGGAGCGTGGAACCACCTCTTAATTGCTGGTGATCCCGGGTCCGCCCTGACCGGGGGTGGTAGCACCTGTTAGTGTCCCAGCTATGGGTAAATAGTTAACACCCAAACTGGGGTCAAAACACATTATGAAAGTGTAAAAATAAGTTTTAATACCAGAAATTCTTTGTAAAAATTTATTACCAGTAATAAACTTTTGAAGAATAAATTACCTGCAAAAAATTTTAGAAAAGAAAATATATTACCAGCAATACATTTTTGAGAAAAAAAAAAGATATTACTAGCAATACATTTTATTTTTAAATTCCCAGCGATACATTTTTGAAGGAAAAATAAACCAGAAATAGATTTTTGAAGGAAAAAAAAAATTATCAGAAGTAGATTTTTGACAAAACAAAAATAAAAAAAATTGTCGGCATTAAATATCCCATTGAGGTTGATATACCGTAAAGCAAAATAAACCAAAGCAGCTTTCTGAGTATATCATCCTTGTTACCAGAGGAATGCTTAACGCATAATTGTGATTCAACCCTATGGACATAGAAAAGTTGGGGTGGGGTTACCTGCATTAAAAAAAGTTTTTTTAATGCATAAACCTGGGCTTGAACACCAAATACCTATGCCACGGGAAAAGATAACTGATAAGCCTCATTTCACCGAGAATAAAGTCAAAGAGGATCATAAGAAATTATTTTGTGCCAACTTTTCCTATCAGAAAGGCCTTTCTACATAGGAAATCAGTATTTGCAATATTGGGTTTTACTTAGGATTGAACGCTGACCGCTAGCGATATATACACTAGCCTCACGGAAACCTGATTTTGTTTTTTTAAAAAAACAATAATTATGGGGTTATCGTGATCAATAAATGATCCTGACTTCGAAGGTCTTAAAGCCGTCGACAGTGGGCAGAGTCTCGACTAATGTTTATTTGAGAAGAACTTACAGAATAAATGATATTTTATGCGAGGATTTCGATAAAGTTCAACCAAAATTCGTGTCACGATTTTCTGTTACGTCCAGAAAAGAAATCCCTTGTTTGTTTACAAGATAATTTTTTTTTTGTTAATCAATTCAATTTAAGCAAGGCGATAGCGACACTAAGATGCAAGGGGCTACTGGGAGTAAAAGAAAAGGAAAATATTTTAGAAGTAACAGGAAAACTAATAATAGTATACATTTCAGAGTTTATCCGGAGGCCTAAAGAGTTGTAGAATTTAGAAGGAACCAGAAAGACAATCCGATTTGCAGAAACAAAGAATCCCTACAAAGCTACTGTTTGTAGCTTTGTAGGGATTCTTTGTTTCTATTGTTTCAACTTTTTTATTCTTTCGCGTTTTTTTATACGCTCTTTCGCACTCCCTTAAAAGTAGAACACAACCAAATAAATTTATAAAATGAAAAGAGACTTAGTTTTTTTTTTTGAAAAGTTTAATTTCATAAAATTAATTTAAAATAACAACAGTTGAACTTATGCAATTATTAATAATTTAATTTACAAACACTAACAAAAAATCTTTTTTTTCAAATGTGTTTCTGCTGTCAAAAGTTTCTAAAAGGAAAGTCAGAAAGAAGTATTATTTAAAATTAAAATCAACAAATTATGAAACAAATATTAAGAAAAAAGAGAAATCTATTCGTCGTTGTTTTGTTTTTTTTTTAACTAAAAAAGAAAGAAAGACAAATACACATTGTGTGGTTGACAGTGTGATGTGGGGGGCGAAAGTGTAATAGCGCCAGTTTTTATAACGATACTTTTCTTCTTGAATATGAAAAATTAACAAAAAAACACACACACATACACGCACACACACGTACACACATACACGCACACACACGTACACACACGTACACACACGCACACACACACACACTGTTGCACCACTTGTAGAAGAAACCACACTAAGTTCAACATCAGGTGGCGATACTTTATTTTATGTTAAAACAGAATCTTATGGGCATCCATATCCACTTATATATATATATATATATATATATATATATATATATATATATATTACAGTTTCACCTTGTACTAAGCCCGGGTAGAGAGTTACGTTTAGGGGATAGATAGGAGGGAAAGATAATGGTTAACTTGAATAGGTTAAAATTGTAGTGATATATATATATATATATATATATATATATATATATATATATAATATATATATATATATAGTGGCAGAGAGAGAGAGAGAGGGACAGAGAGAGAGGGGGACAGAGAGAGAGAGAGAGAGGGACAGAGTGAGCGTCTCCAAGTACTTGTGGGCGACGAATTATTTTACACCCTCCAACCTCTCTCTCACAGGGGAGATCTGACGAGAGCCCCTCACTGTTCTATCGCTACGTCCATAAGAAGTACTCGGGTGAGCTACATTCCTTGGTCCCGCCATGTTTAACCATCATAGCGAAGATCCGCCATGCCACTTATATTATTGCTAACTATCCAAATTCCTTACGTATTCCTTTGGTGAGATTTTGTTCCACTCGGACAGCTTCTTGCAAACCACAGCTCTGTGTTACAGACTACCAAGAGGATGATTCCCTGATCACTACAATTTTAACCTGTTAATGTCTAGAGTTAACCCTTATCTTTCCCTCCTATCTAACCCCTAAACGTAACCCTCTACCCGAGTGGCCCTCAGGCTTAGTACAAAAGTGAAACTGTTATATATATATATATATATATATATATATATATATATATATATATATATATATATATAGCGACAGAGTTGGGGAGAAAAGAGGTAGTGAGAAATATATATAGAGAGAGTGAGAGCAAGTCGAAAGCTAATTGAAGATGAAATTACAGCTCTTGACGATAACCAAAATGAAACCATAGATATATTAACAAAGCACATTTCGTTGTTATTTTGAAATGTATATGAGGAGGCACGAATCAACGTGCGACAGGCAGTAAGTAAAATTGTGTCTACTAAAATTTCATCGAATACCGTATATTCGTATAGGAGCTCATTTATTTAGCAGCCAGTCAGTTCGTAATTGAAATATGGAAAAGAAATGGAAAATCTATTAAGACGCTTAAAGGAAATCAGAGTGAATATTTTTCCAATGGAGTGAAATTCTTTGGTAGGCAAAAGATAGTGACAAGAATAACCCTGTAAATCAGATGTTTACAAGAAAATGAATAATAATATTGTTATTGATTAATGGAATACGAGCAGTCATAGAAATCACGTTGTTTCTCTGTCGTTTCTATCTATCTATCTATCTATCTATCTATCTATATATATATATATATATATATATATATATATATATAAGTTCAAAAGCTTGTGGCCACCCCCGATAATATTTGAAATTGGCTCAAAATTACTCGTGTTGTACTTTAAGTAAGAGAAAAATATTATATGTGGTTAAAAAAAAATTGAGACATGATTTCTGTTAGAAATTTTCTCATGACAAAAAGATAAAAACATTTTATGATTAAATATTGCTCCCATCAAAATATCTGTTATTTCGCAGAGTATAAATTTGATAATTGATTCCGTTTTTTTCCAATAACGCTAAAAGCTTTTTTTTTTAAAAAAATTAATAGAAAGGTTTCATTCTTCTGTTAAATCCATCCCATGTTAATTATGGGAGTTGCTTCAAACATTTTAAATGCAGTATATATATATATATAACAATGGACTGATGAGATGCATTGATACGCATCGAAACACGACTGCAATTGTGTAGCGATTTTGACATGTTTGTGGTGTAATATCCTAAAATAAATAGTATTTCTCTACTTTGTATTGATCCCTCTTTTGAATTAAACGTTATGAACGTTGGAATTGTACTCTATTCGTTCTCATCTTACCTGGATATATATATATATATATATATATATATATATATATATATATATATATATATATATCGGAAAATATATGATAAAGTGTAAATAATTTTTCGTGTGACGTATTTCATCCTTTTTAAGATTTAATCAGAATAAAGTGATGAGGGATGCTGAAATCTTTTTGTTCAATCAAATCCGAAAGTAAAAGTTATTTTTCCTGTTATAGATTTTCGTAAGATGTTTCTTGATATATCAAAATTTATATATCATTTTTCCACCCCCACAAATAATACATATATATATATATATATATATATATATATATATATATATATATGTATGTATGTGTGTGTGTGTGTTGTGGAGTAAATAGTACATTTTTGGTGACTATATGAACTCGGCCATAACTATAAATAAAGAGCTTCAGGTCAGAGGTAAGAAGAATAAGCAGAATCCATTGGGTGTCAGGAAGTTTGCTGACACAGGTTTGTCGAACTCTTTGCCTTCAGGTAGAGACGAACGAAATCGAGGCTATGCTTACGGACAGAGTCTTGTCTGGTGAGGTAGACCAACCCGACTCCGTGTATGCGAGGTCTACGGGGAATTTTCGCCTGATCCTGCCTTTTGGGGAGGTTTGGTTAATATCAGATGAAGGCGTTTGGAGTCGGCGTTCAGACTAACTAATACAGACTTCACGCCAAGTAGCCGAAGCATTACTTATAAACGCCACGAAGCGATTTATAACAATGGCGATGAGGGAATCAAAACTCAGGCGATTTATAACTGTTGTGACGAGGATTCGGAACTCTTACGACTTATAACAGTATCGATGATTCAGGAAGTCATACGAGTTTTAAATGGAGTTACAAGGATTTTAGAACCTCATCCTAAGTGGACAAGTACGGAAAAAAATATACTTGTTGTTTTGGGAACAAGGATACGAGTGATGACAAGAATTTTAACAACGTTGCTTTAAAAAAAATTCTTGTATGGAAGAAAAAAACTCTCTCTTGGGTGTAGAAAAAGAACATATTCTTGCGAATATGGAGCAAATTTTGGCTTCAATAGTTAAAATTCAACAATAATAACAAAAATAGCAACAGCAACAATATCACCATGTGTTAGAACTACAAAAACAGCAAGAGCTTTGGATATAATTCTGAAGAAAACAAAATTTTTCAACGCCTCATACGCCAGACGCTGTCCAAAATACTATATCAGAATTTGTATAAAATCCTGATGAAGGACTGACTTTGCGTATTTTCGTACATATGAACAAGTATTCAGTCAGAGATGCAGTGACTGGGAAGAAAATACCTCCGATAGAGTATGAAAAATACTGCAAGTACATTTTACCGAAAAATATCAAGAGAAATCGAGTCTGAATACACGATACACATTCTGACTTAAAGCTTTAGTGACAAGAGTTACCTGTTTAATTCTCGTTGGCGTCGCCATGAATCTAAGAAAAAAGAAGATTTTGTCACGTGTGCTGGTATCGTCAATAAAGAATGTGAAAAGATTTGAATAAATGAAATGACAGCAGATATATTGAAAGGGTTAACTTTCATTCAGGGTTTACCGGCTAAAAGATGTTGAAATATGTGCGAAAATTGTAACGAAAATTGAAAGAAATAGTAATATTGCATTATAAGAAATAATGGGCGATTGCCAGTCAATTGTAAGTCTGAAACACGATGCTGAAGAAATTCAAACAAAAGACTGAGTATTGGTACGAGCAAAGGAGAAGTGTACAAAAAGGAGAATAAATCTTTGTCACAGATGTTGTAAATTTCATCTTGGAAAAGACTGCCCATTTAAAAATGCAGAATGTTACAAGTGTGGTAAATTGTGACATACAAAGTCAAACTACAAAACCAAACCAAGAAAAAATCCTCACTAGAAGAAAGTCGTACACAGCATTACGACGGAAAGAAATTTTTCACAGAAAACAAAAGGAAATGTCGGTGTGAAAATGCTACTGGACACTGGTAGTGATATTTCAATAATTAGTGAATCCAAATGGAATGAGAAAGAAGAACGCCTTTATTAAGTAATACTTCCAAAGTCGTGCTTTCAGTTTCTGTTGAGAAATTATTTGCGTGGGTGTAGGATGACTTCTAATGTATTATTCTGTAATCAGCTTGTAAAGTTTATGTATTAAAAATATTGTGAATTTAATCAGTATTGACTGGATGAAACTATTTGAACTTTGGAATTTGCTGATAAACGTTTATTGCAAAAACGTAAGTGGACAAGCGGCCAATTTTAAAAAAATCACAGCGAAAATCTTAAGGAAGAATTTAAAAATTGTTTTTCAGTCGTTCTCTCAAATGAATTGGGTCGTAATTGAAATTCAAGGCGGATTTCCAAGTAAAAAGAGGTTCGACGCCAGTATTTAAGCCCAAATTGAGCGTAGCGTTCACAGCATTGGAACAAGTCAAGGAAGAGTTGGGCAGACTTGGTGTAATAGAAAAAATAACCATTCAAAATAGACTGCACCAGCGATGTATATAAAGAAAAAAATAATAAAATTAATGTTTCTGCGGATTTCCCGACAGGATTAAGCAGTTGTCAAGAAACACATCACTACCAGAGGAAATTTTTTTTCAAAGTTAAACGGCGGAAGAATATTTTCAAAGCTGGATCTCTCTGAAGCGTATTTACAAATACAGATTGAAAATGAATGTTCAGAATTAACGCACAATGATTATATGAGTTAAATCGACTTTCTTTTGGTATAAAGGTGGCACCAGCTATTTTTCAACAAGCAATGCTTGCGGATTGCAATTTCGCAGTGGCGTATCTGAAGGACATTTTGTAATCAAACGGGTATCTAATGAACATATTGGACATGGGAAAACAATTTTGGAAAAACTAAGAGAATACGGATTCAAGCTCAGTGAAGACAAAATGCGAATTGTTTTTGCCGAAAATTAAATACATTGGTAAATTATTGATGAAAAGGGTCGTCAACCAGATCTGTCGAGGGAGAGTGCAATTAAAAATATACCTCAACCAACAAACGTGACTACCTTACAAGCCTTTCTAGGACTGGCTAATTACTATCAAATATATGTACATAATATACATAATAAACAACTATGATTTTAGGATGAAGTACCAACCATCTAAAAAATAGGAAATGCGGATGAATTATCAACATTAATACCTAAAAATGTAGAACTATTTGAGGACGCGATCACAGCAGCACTAAAAAGTGAAATGGAAATAAAAAAATCATTGTACAACATAGTACAAGAATTATCAGTTGCAGCAAGTATTTGTAACAAAAATTAATAACGTTGTTAGTATCGCAAGATATTTCAATTTAAGAGACGCTTATAAACATTCATCAAGTTAATTGAAAAATATAATTTACGGACGATGCTAATTTTACCCATATATATATATATATATATATATATATATATATATATATATATACACACACTTTTTTCATATGTTCACATTTTTCATGATGAAATTAAGCATGTCTCCTCATACTTATAAATTCGTGTTTTTGCTGTTTAAATATCTCTATACTCGTTATATGTGTGTATGTGTGTGTGTATTTTCGTATGTGAATTATTTTCAGATAGTGTATCTGTAAAGCAACAAGATGAATAAAAAGACAAGAGGAAAAACTATTCTTAGCCTCCACAAGGGATTTTATACAATTCAATTTATATATATGTTCTTGTGTATGAACATACGCAAAAAAAAAATAAATAAATAAATAAATCGTACATTTGTCTTGATAAAGTACATCAAAAGATCTAACAGTTTTTCCTCTAGTTTTTTATTCACACACACACATATATATATATATGTGAATATATATATATATATACAATTATTTATTTAAAAATTATAACATAAATATGTTATAAAATCACTGCAAAAGTAGCCATTTTGTTTCAACACCTCTGATGTTTTATGAAGTAATTATTGGTTATTGGAATTTATTACGTATACACCAAAACCAATCATATACTTGGGTATACATACATACATATATATATATATATATATATATATATATATATATATATATATATATATATATATATATATATGGGGTGTATGTGATAGTTCACATTTTACTTTTAGTAGATACGCCTTTTTTGAAATAAACGTTTTGTTTTTTATTTTAAACTGATAATACGTCTATCGAGCTGCGCAGGTCGATAGACGTAAGAAATATTATATATATATATATATATATATATATATATATATATATATATATATATATATGAGTAATAATAAAGATAAAAATTGTTAAAATTGTGTTCAAGGATGAAACAGATTGTCGGTTCTTGATGTTGTCCTCTGTGTTTACTTATATATATATATATATATATATATATACGATCTAATGGTTAGATAAAGTTTCGTAAAAGTTCGAAGCAGTTATCTTTACGTATTTCATTCCAAATTCACAAGACTGATAATCTATTCTACTCGATTGGGTCAATGCAGAATTTGTAATTCATCAATGAATATCACTTTCATTCAATCATATACGCTCAAGGATTGCGTCTTTGTAGCCCATATTAAACATATCTCCTTTTTAACATTTACAGTTGGTTTTCGTTTGGTTTTAATTTGACATGTTGACTGCCAGAGGTCAATTATGAAATTAGATTTCAAACACCAACTTTATAATAACCAACACATGCTATTCATTTTTTTTTTTTACCATTAGTTGATTTATGGCTTCAGCTAAAGTGTGACCCTTGTTTTCGCACTAAAAGTATCACTTCGAATAAAGCCGTTGTTTTTTTTTTTTTTTGGCGCCCGCAGATGAAAAATTATCAAAAATTGCAGATCACGAGATAACTCGTCGTCAGCGACATTATAAAAGATTTGACAACCGACCACGAGTTCACTTCATTCAGCCATTTTTTAAAACAGGTTCCATCACAATAGTTGATCCTACATTACTTCCGTTCGTCTTTCAATTATTTTGCTGGTATTTTCTATTTTTCCAGGCTTAATTCTCTGAGTTATTTATCGCCACGTTTTGAAAACTTTCAGCGTCTACACATTTATCTCCCCGTCGTAGCCATTACATTTCGTTTCTTTTTTCGCTAAATTTTAAGCACAGCTAACCTGAAAAGAACCAAGATCTTTTGCCAAACTCCGCGTTAGAATTCCTTCTCGAAGCACTTATATAACCTTTTATATTCTTTCAACTGGAAGCTCTATTGTTAAAGCAACATTTCCTTTCAATTAAGCAAGTTCAACAGCTCGTTAAGGCAATGGCTTGCAAAACATATAAAAATAATTTGATACACATTGTGCGTCAACTTCACGCAGCCAACAAAGAAACTCTGGGCCCATTACACATTTGACAGTCAGCTCAGACACTTCATGCAAATGACGTCGTTCTTCTTCCATGTGTCGTGTTCCGTTGGCGATAACGGCTCTCCACAATTTCCAGTCTTTTGTAGTTCTTAGTACATTTTCTCATATTGTTATCTCTCCTAAACTCTTTAAGTAGGTTTTGCGCTTATTTCAACTCTTCCTCTTGCCTTCATTATATCCTTCGTGTGTTAATTTTTCCGAGCAATCTTTTCTCGTTATGTGCCCCAGAAATTTCTACCGTCTCTTTCATTAGAAACAAGAAAAAAAGAGTACTGAACAGTTACGTGATATGAGCCCTGTATGGCGGCGAATGCTGGACAATTTCCTCAACGATGAAGAAGAGACTTGAAGCAACAGAAATCTGGTTCTGCAGAATGACACTGAGGATACCATAATTCGAACGTGTGAGCAACAACGAGGTTTTGGAGAAGATAGAAACAAAAAGGAAACTTATACTTAACATCAGGAAGAGGCAGTTGAAATTTTCGAGGGCACGTAATAAGGAAGGAAGGTTTGGAAAACTCGATACTCACAGGGCAGATTGAGGGAAAGAGACAGGAAAGCAAAAATTCTTGATGAGCTTGAGTAGATGGATGGTAGAACAGGGTTTTGGAGAAATAACAAAAATAAAAAAATACTTATTAAGAGCTACAAGGTACAAGAAGATGTGGAGGGCCATGATCACCTACGTCCTGAAGGAACACGGTACATAAAAGAAGATTAAATTAGTGTAAACATCATTAAAAAAAAAAGACTCGCGTGTTGGTAAATGTTCTTGTTTCAAAAGGAAGACTTTCATGTCGTCTTCTGTTTAGATGTTAGTACAGATTTCTGCCTATATTTTCTGTATGTAAATCCCATTTAATTTAGCCAATTTCTTACAGTTCAGTCAAAAAAAAAAAAAAAAAACAGACTTGAGATTCTACGCATTTATTTTCCATTTTGCCAGGCCTAATAGTTTCTTTACTTTTTTCCTGACATTTTGATATCTTCTCTGGTCTACTCGTAGGTTTAGCTTTTTATAAATTTCTCATTTTGTTTTTACTTCCGCCAAATTTTAGATACAGCAGTCCGGGAATGACCGACATGAACCAACAATCTCCTATTCTCCCGAAAGTTATTGCTGATTTAGTATGGGATAGAGAAAAAAAATTAACAACAGAAATAAAAATAAAAACGATAGAAAGCTAAAAGATATGGGGGAAGTTAAACATCTGGATACATCGGACGTATCTGTGAAATTCGGAGTGAAATTTGTTTGATTTATGGCCTCAATGGGTTATTTCAACCTCTATGGGTTATTTAATGCCAACACGAGTTTTATCGCTCCTATTTTTTTTTTTTAATGTATTGCTGGTAATTTTCTTTCAATGTATTTTTTTATGTATTGGTGGTATTTCAAAAAAATGTATTGCTGGTAATTTAAAAAAAATGTATTGCTGGTAATTTTTTGAAAGTATTGCTGGTAATTTTTAAAAATGTATTGCTGGTATTTTTTTTAAAAAATGCATTGCTGATAATTTTTCTTTTTAAATGCATTGTTGGTAATTTTATTTAAAAATATATATTGCTGGTAATTTTTTTACAATGTATTGCTGGTAATTTTTAAAAAATATATTTCTACTAATTTAAAAATGTATTGCTGGCAATTTTTAAAGAAGTATCGCTGGTAATTTTTTAAACGTATTGTTGGTAATTTAAAAAAAAATTATTGCTGGTAATTCGTTCTATTTAAATGTATTGTTGGTAATTTTTTAAATGTATTGGTGGTAATGTAAAAAATGTATTGCTGGTAATTTAAAAATGTATTGCTGGTAATTTTTTTAAAGTATTGCTGGTAAATTTTAAAAAAAATTATTGCTGGTATTATTTATTAAAAAATGTACTGCTGGTAATTTTTTTAAAAATGTAATGCTTGTAATTTTTTCCAAAAATGTATTGCTGGTATTAAAACATTTTTTTACTCTTTCATAGTGTTTTGACTTTCGTTTGGGGATTAACTATTTACCCATAGCTGGGACCCTAACAGGTGCTACCACCCGGATCAAGGGTGGACTTGAGAACACCAGCAATTAAGATGTGGTTCCACGCTTCTCAAAACCTCTTGATTAGAGGTCTTACTGCCGGCTGTAGTTTATCGTCATACCCAGAATATTTTATCGTCGCAGAGGTGCATTCGGCGTATTCTGAATCCTCAGTCGACAAGGCGAAGATGTATCTGTAACGTTTCGATGTAAAAATCGCCGTCGGCGTTTGTTATATTTTCTTCCCCGTTTACCCAATATAAGACTCCGTCAATAAAACTGTTATTGCTCAAAAGATTTCTAGGCTTTGATTGGCCACCAGTCTACGATAAATCCAACTCAGAATTAAAAGAAGAAAACGTGAGTAGGGCTGGAACCCTCATGGCATACTCTGTGCATCAATTATCTGTGTTTAGTTCTTCGAAAATTTGTGGTTGGTTTGGTAATGGAATCATGTGTCAGTAGTCTGATTGTTCCGTTCTAGAAACTGAATGATTGAGCCCTCGTATGTCGAGCGTCCATCGTATGCATATATATATATGTGTGTGTGTGTGTGTGTGTGAGAGAGAGAGAGAGTGTGTATTTAATCATGTCTGATTGAAAGAGATAGAAAGTACTTCTGAAATAAAAATGATTTTTATATATAATCAAATGTATAAATAAATAAATGTAGGAGACAAGCGTTCATATATATATATATATATATATATATATATATATATATATATATATATATATATATATGGGATAAATATATATATATATATATATATTAAGAAATGGACAAGGTCCGACAATTTATTTATTAAAGACATTTTTTTTTATGTTTAACGTTGATATTTTATAGATACAAGTATTTAAGCAAATGCTCTGTTTTATGATAAACAGTATTAAATAACATTTACCGGCCTGAATGTCCGAGAAATTTTCATAGAAAATATTCGTTCTTTGACAGGATTCGAACCTGCATCCTATACGGAACCGTCATATACGCTGACGTGCCTTTACCTCTTTATAAATGTCTTTAATAAATAAATTGTCGGACCTTGTCCATTTCTTAACATATGACGTCATTTGTTTACATTCGATACGCCAGAGCAGTTATGAATGTACGATTCATGGAAGATTGGAGTTTATAAGCAGTAAATTCGACCTTGTCTACCGATTGGTTCTTTGAAGATTCCGTATAGGATGCAGGTTCGAATCCTGTCAAAGAACGAATATTTTCTAAAAATTTCTCGACATTCAGACCGGTAAATGTTATTTAATACTGTTTATCATAAAACAGGTTTGCTTAAATACTTGTATCTATAAAATATCAACGTTAAACATAAAAAAAATGTCTTTAATAAATATATATATATATATATAAAAAAAGAACAGAATATATATAATCCGGTGTTCTTATAGATATTTTTATCTTTAAAAATAATTATAATGTAAATTTACAGAGCATTAATATTATAAATTAATTGATTTAAAATGTTTTTTTTCGTTACACAGTTCGAAGGATGTTTCAAAAATGGAAGCTAAAAGCTTCGAATTTAATTTTGTAATTAAATTTAAGACATTAGTTCCATTTCATCCTCAAGTTTTAATTATATATATATATATATATATATATATATATATATATATATATATATGTATATAATCATATGGATAAATACATTAAATGTAGGATCAAGCGTTCGCATGATCACCAAATTCAAATCCAGAATTGAACTACAATTCTTTTAAATACTTAACAAAAATAATTATCATCCCTACCAATAAAAATCTCAGAAATAGCCAGAAATAGTAAACAAACGGTTTTAGACCAAATTTACACCTGAAGATTGCAAATAGCATGAAACTTGGAGTTTTGCATTTAACGAAGAGTATTATATATATATATATATATATATATATATATATATATATATATATATATAGATGTGTGTGTGTGTGTGTTTAAAAATATGCATTTTTTATCTCATTAGAATGACTGGGCTCGGGTTTCATGCACAACGCAATATTCATGTGCTACCGATAGGGAAAAATGCATATATATATATATATATATATATATATATATATATATATATATATATATATATATATCTTTCCTGATATGCCAAGGAACACTTGCTTCAAATTATTATTGTTATGGGTATTTTAGGTTCCAATCACCAGTTGTAATTATTTTGATATTGTTAAGATTGAAAGATTGTTTTTGAATAGTTTAGTTGCTGGAGGCACGGTAGGATAATGGATTGTAACTCAGATTCAGGTGACATTACACTCACTCAATTACCATTGGCAAAGGTATGAATACCCCTCTTCTCCCCCCTACACCCCACCAGCTATGTCAAAATAGCAGAACAGACTGGATCCTATAACCTTTGGTGGCAACCGGTTCAGGTCAAGAACAATTCTGAATTCAAAACCTGAGGGCAGTGTATGAACTGACTGACTGACTGATGCGGCAACCCTGGGCGGATTGAGCCGGCTTCTTCCTGTTATGAGAAGAAGATTCTTGGGATAAATTACAAAAAAAAGATAACGTTCTTGCTTGCCGCATTCCCACAGACGCAAGACAGGAACGACCACCCGGTTACCGAAATCTGGATTTTCACCAGAGCCCTTGTTGTTAGCTGTGTGTCAGACCTGTCCGCCTTGGTGGCCCTACCAGGAACACACACACACACACACTGTGAGGTGGGGTTGGACTTTGGGGGCACACACACAAATCACACCGGTTCTCGTACATCACCGAAGTTAAGCAGCGTAGAGCCAGGTCATTACTTAGATGGGGACCGCTTGGGATACCTGGTACTGTAAGCTATATGGATCAAGGGCGACTCAGATCATATTCCGTAGTCTCCGGCTGTCGATCAAGAGCTTGGAGATGAGATGGGCAATGCCAAGCTATCTGAAAACTCACTGAAAGGATCATAAAAAGAAGAATGAAGGTACGAAAAGCAGCGCCAAGCAATGGAGGGACAGATAGGCTAATGTTATACCCTGTTTCTATCTAGTTATTTATCATTAGTTTGTTGTTTTTACTGCTAATGTAATTCTATAATTGTTGTAGCATACCTATGGACGATAACAGATATGTCCCCATTCACATAAATACATATACTTTATGTTGACTTGCAGTTGGAGATTCGTCTTCAACTGTGCTGGTCAAACTCTCTGCTTCCAGGCAGAGAGGATCCCCAGACGAGGCTATGTCAAAGGGCAGAGTCTCGTCTCGGGAAACAGCTACCCGACCCCGTTTTATATGGGGTCTACGGGGAATTTTTGTCCGAGCCTACAGGCTTCGATACCCCATATTAAATTCGGCGGTTGGTAGATATTCTGCATTTGAAGATTCATTGTAGAATTCACTTGACTCACTTCTAGCAGTTGACTACTTCTACGAGCCGCTGGCGAATCTTATATGTGTTGTTCTTGTCCTAAGTATTATCATTTATCACCAACATTCGTGTAACTATTCTATTCAGTCACCTTCTCTATGTTACAACAATAATCCATTATAATATATGCAAAGAATACATGGAAAATGTTTGGAATTTCTGTCACAGGGATTAATCATACATAGTATGATTATTTCAGGAAAATAATTTAAAAGACATTGTAATTTTCCTGAAAGGTTTAGATGATTTATTTTATAACGTTTTATACTGAATTCTAAGATGAAATACCTCTACTATTACTTTTCGAGCTTTTTTACAGTGTTTAGTATCTGTTCGCTACTCAGCAATTCTGAGCTGGAATCTATTACGCTTTCTGGTCGAGAAACCCACATAGCAATATAAATGGTATAGAATAGGCGGGGCGAAGAAAGACGGAAGTGAACGCGTTAAAAGAAATGCAAGATGTTAGAAAGATGTATAACTAAAAATACAAAACTAAATGAATTAAATATATATATATATATATATATATATATATATATATATATATATATATATATATATATATATATATGGGAGAACTGTTAACATTTTGAATCCTTTTTTTAACCAGAGAATGAAAACAGTTCAAAGTCAAAAAAAAAAAAATATATATATATATATATATATATATATATATATATATATATATATATATTGAAATTACAAGTAGTCATGAGAAACAAAGCTAAGTAAATTAATTCTATTAACGATCTATCATAACTTTTCATATCGAGTACTTTATGAAAAACCTGCCTAAAAGGCTTTTCCATCCGGAAAAAAGAACCAGCAAATACTATATATACACACACACACACACACACACACACACACACACACACACACACACACACACACATATATATATATATATATATATATATATATATATATTCGAAAATTTAACATAAATATGTTATAAAATCAAAATTTCAACACCTCTGGTGTCTTAAAAGTGATGGTGTTGAATGTAACGGTTTTAAATGGTCAAATCAATCAAACACCCCTCGTGTTACATAAGCTGGAATGACCAATCAATATACAAGTATTTGAATTCAAAAAAACCTGACAACGAACTAAGGTTAAAATAATTATTTAATGCTTTAATGTTGGGGTTATTTATTCTAACTAATAAATATTAAATTATATGATAAAATTTGAAATGAAAAATGACCTATTTCAAAATTTAAATTTAATCTATATCAAGTTTAAAATTATAAAATTACTGAGGAAAAAATAAAAAAATACATATGTTATTCTATTTATTTGGTTTTTATTGAAATTAAGTTAGAATAAACGTTAATATATATAATATACATAATATATGAATATATATATATATATATATATATATATGAACAAAAAATTACTAAAGGAAAAACGGTTCTTAGCAGTCGCGATTCGTTTTTTGATGGACTTTATCAAGGCAAATGTAAGATTTTTTTTTTTTTGCATATGTTTATATAAAAGAGCTATATAAAATTGTATAAAATATCAGAGGATGAAACGCGTCTATATATATATATATATATATATATATTATATATATATATATATATATATATATATATATAGAGAGAGAGAGAGAGAGAGAGAGAGAGGAGGATTTAGAGAGGGAGAACGTGTCAAAGAAAGATCGGTTTGCACGTTTCTTATCAATAGACAACTTATGAAATATTAAAAACAAGGGAGGAATGGAAGCAATCGCTAATTGAGATAAATCTTTTTTTTTTATCGAAATGGGATAAATAATGGCGTAAAATATTTACCAACTATAAAAAAACGTCAAAACAAAATTTACCAACTATAAACATGCGTCAAAAACATTTCCCAACTACAAACACACGTCAACGATACTATATTACATGAACAACGTCTATTAAATCCATTCTTAGTGAAACTAACGTATAATTAACTACCACTACCACGACTGTTGTGGACGGAAAAACCTCCAAATCTCAATATGTTGACAACCAATAAATAATGCCTAGTAGACCCCAAAACACACGCATATATACATTACCAACCAAATCGCGCATAGATAAACTCTAGAATTATGACACACTTACACACATAAATTATGCACTTGAACATTCAAATGCACGTCAAATGCATTTGAAATCTGCTTAACTATTAAAAAAATTAAAACACATAGAAAAAACAAAAACAAAAATATTTTTCCATATCTCATTCTCTGATGAAGCTTTAATAAAAGCTAAAGATGTTAGATTTATAAACGTTGCCTAATTGTTCTTGATGCTATCATTCTGACGGATTCAGGTCCATATTTGATCTATTTGATCCCAGTTCATAATGAGGAAAGTTGTTCTGTTGAATTTAACACTCACAAAGCAGGAAGAAACAGTAAGTGAGCTGTTTGACGAGTTTGAGTAAATGAATGACAGCCCAGAGATAAAGAGGGATATTAAATAGTCAAAGTTTACTAAGAGCAACAAAATAAGAAGCTGTATTGGTGGGTCAGGACGGCCAACTTCCTGAAGAGACATAGCACATAAAAAAGCATATTAAAGGTAGAAGTAAATAAGCCATATCATCGGCACTTTTTATTTTAAGAAAGGTAAGAATAGATAGGAACTTACAAGGAAACGTATAGTTACAATCAGAAAGAGAATAGTTGAATGTTCTCCCGTGATACACCAGATCCACGATGATTGGCCCTGAAAATTGAAATGTCTTCCTCGATGTGTTGGAAAAAGTGCTGAATCTCTACTTTAGTGGGAAAATGCTAGTTAGGCATTGGATTAAAACCAAAACTATCCTTATACCAGGCCTAGAAACCATGCGACTGGGGTTCACCACTGGGGGCGGACATGTGGGGACTTAAATTACTACTAAATAACAATTACTAAGAACATTTTTAGCAAAGATCTTGTTAGTAATATCCAGTAATTACCAACTATATATAACATTAGGAAACATCTTACAATTATTGACTTATTTCCATAAATGCAAATGTACAAAGAAAGAACAAAAATATCATAAACTAACTAAACACACAAAATCACTTTATTCACCACAAATTAGACATTTTAGATAATATTGCAAAAAAATGAGTGAATTTGTTAATGCTAATTGATTACAGAAAATATAATTGTATAGTACAATGAGAAAGAAATTTCAGCATTTTACAAAATCACGTATCAACAAAGTCTGAAATACTTTACAAAATATATGAATTTCAGAGAAAGGATAATTTTGATAATCTTTACAAAATTTATTGTGATTTTTGTTACATATACAATTAGTTTCACAGAAGAAGAAAAAAACTTATTTCTGTTATGATACAATAATAGATATTACTAGTACGCATAGTTTTAAAAATTAAAATCAGTTTATATTAACAACAACACAAAATTATTTAACCGGATAATTTGCGGAGTTAAATTAAATATATAAAAAAAAGGGAAAATTGAATATAAAAAAAATCTGGTATGCCTGTGGTATCTAGTGGAAATTTTAAAATTACCACAATCTATTTCTTTCAAAAATGTTCATATTCTTGAAAATAAAAAATAATGTTACGAGGGTCATTCAATAAATAAGATTAATTTTTTTTCGGTATAAGGACTTCTAATACAGATAGAAAAATAACGAAAGGTTACTTTTTTTTTTTTTGGTGTCGTAGTCTCCAGCACTGTCACACTTTTCTGATCTGTGTACAAGCTTCCGTATTCCCTCAGCGTAAAATCTTTGGACTGATGTCTCAGCAAGTCGCTCACAATACTTTTTGACTTCATCGTCACTTTTAAACTTCGTGCCTCTCGATCTGTAACTGTGAACGCTTTCCCTAAGGGACCAAACAGGTGAAAGCGATCTGAAGGGGCAAGGTCTGGGCTGTAAGGGGGGATGAGGGAGTTCCCAGCCCAGCTCATTGATGGTCTGCACCGTTTGGGCTGCTGTGGGAAGAGGCCTTTGCGTTGTCATGATGCAAGATGACTCCCTTTCTGACTGATGACCCCTTCGCGTTTGTTCTTTTTTATGTCTTTCTTTTTACCTGCCTCAGCAGTCCACAGTAGTTGGCACTGTTCACAGTGCTTCCCGGCTCTCAAGGAATGAAATGGTGATTGGGCCTTGGAGGGCATATCCCAAAAAACGGTGAGCATCCCACCTTCCTCGTGGACCCCAGCTGGGACTTGAACTTCTTCGCTGGAGAGCCTACGTGTTTTCCCTTGTTTATTCCATGGATTGCCGTTTGACTCAGGGTCATAGTGCCAAACCCATGTCTCGTCACTTGTGACCACCTTCTTCAGAAACTCATCTCCATCCTTCTCATAGCGGGAGAACTGCGACCCTCCTCTGTTTGTGCTCTGCAGTAAGCATCTTTGGTACCAACCGGCAGCTGGGTGACCTTCGAGTAGCCAAGGTCATCATGGAGAATTTTGTGGGAGGAGGACCCCAAGGCCCCAACAGATAAGCTTAAAGTCCTTGCAATGTCATCCACTGTCACCTTTCTGTCAGACTGAATGAGGTCATTGACTGGTTCGATCACCTCAGGAGAACTCACTTCTGTAGGCCTCCGAGGCCTCTCTTCATCCTCAACACTGCTCCGTCCTTTTTTAAACAGTTTAGCCCACTTGTAGACATTTTTTTAGCTGAAACATGTGGCACCATACACAGTTGATATTCTCCTATAAATTTCAACTGGTTTGCATCCTTCAGCAACCAAAAAACTGATAACTGACCGCTGTTCAATCCTGGAGCATGCTTCTTGGTCGGCCATCTTTGTTAATCGCCAAAACTCTCAAAGCTTTTTTTTAATCTGCAAAAGAAATTAAATCCATGTGAAAAAGAAGTAAAACAAAAAAAATTAGTATTAGAAGTCCTTATACCGAAAAATTCACCTTATTTATTGAATGACCCTCGTATTAAATATTTCCTCTTCTGTGGGACAATCTTTTTTTGTACCATAGACTCCTCTTTACAAAAGTGACATTTAATATCTTTAGGGATCCTAGTACCAAGTTCTGTTAAGGTATCAAATGTTTGGCATCCCATTTCATCCAGTAAATGTATAATGGCCTGGAACAAAGTTGTATTCTTTGATTTCAATATTTAATTTAAGAAGTAGTTTTAGTTTTATCAATACTTAAATTTTTTAATAACATTTTGAACTATTATATAATATGTATTTCCAGAACGGGTTTTAATTTTCCAAATTAATTTTCTAAATTGTCTGTGGTAAATTCTCCAAGTATAATTAAGCCCATTACTTAGCAATTATCTACAAACAACATGTATGTTCAATAGTTAAACTAGTCTCTCTTCTTAATGATTTCATTCTTTGTTCTTGATTACCTTACATTCTTTTTGTCATTTTTCCAGAATTAGAAAGAAATAACAGATGTTCATCATCTAAATCTGATATCACTTTTTGCAGTGAATCTTTTCACTTAGTATCACCCATATATTTCTTTGACAGAAAACATTTTTTTTTAAATTAAATTAATTGTTTCTGTAGTATCCTCCCCATTTAATAATGGGTGTGTTTTGATGGCAGCTACAGATCGAACATAAAAAGAAAACTTTTAAACAATGGGAAACATTTGTCGCTCAAAAGGTTTTGGTTTTTGCAAAATCAGTTAGTTTTGACGGCTTAACCAATTCAGTGTTTTCACACTCAAAAAGACATTTTACAATTTCCCATTTTGCTGTCATTTTTTGCCTCCAGAATAAAACAATAATTCAGAAGTAGGTCCAGTAATCCAGTTATCCAGCTATTTTTAAAAAGGTGGACATAATCAAAAAAGTACCAGCCTTTTTTTAGCTACCCAGGGCTTATTAAAAACAATGTCAAATTTTTGGAAAAAAAATGATGTGTCCCGTTATTGTCACATACAATTGCAATTACTTGACTGTTTGATTGCATCAACAATATATTTAAAAAATTATATAAAAAAGCTGCCTCTAATTTTGCAACTGGGATCATTTTAAATAAAAATTTGGTCCTCCATTTAAACATTTTACTATAATGCCCAATACCGTTTTTGCTAATCCCTCAAAATTTCCAGCCAAACCAAATAAGTTTCCTCCATTAATTTGTAGAGCAACCTTGATATACACCTCATCAACTAAAAGAATAAACTTTTTTTTCTGATTTTCAAGGATTTCACTGAAAAATCACAACGAAAATGAAAGTCATCACAGTTTGAAACTTATGATGTCAAAGTTGGTAATGTTCTTTTTCGAATATTTTAAAAAAAAAGTGGACATAATCAAAAAGTAAGTAGAAGCCATTTTCAGTTATCCAAGACTTATTAAAAACAGTGTGAAATTTTTTGTAAAAAGATTGATGGGTACTGTTGTTGTCACATACAATTGCATTTAATTGACCATTTGTTTGTTTGCATCAACAATATACAAATTTTTTCATATGAAAAAGTTGCATCTAATTTTGCAACTTGGGTCATTTTAAGTAAAATTTTTGATCCACTATTTAAAAATTTTACCATGATGCCCAATACTGTTTTTAGTAGTTCCTCAGAATTTTCAGCCAAAACAAATAAATTTCCTCCATGATATTATAGAGCAACTTTGGTACACATGTCATCAACTAAAAGAAATGTACTTTTTTGTGATTTTCAGAAATTTCACTAAAAATATCACCAAACAAATTAGTCATCTAATTTTGAGACTTTTGATGTCAAAACACAAATGTTCTCACAGAGTAATTTAAAATCATCCTGACGTCTGTTATATAAAGACCGAGAAGTAGCATAATAATCAATCCTGAAGTCTGTTATATAAAGACCGATATGTAGCATAATAATCCATCCTGAAGTCTGTTATATAAGGACCGACATGTAGCATAATAATCAATCCTGAAGTCTGTTATATAAGGACAGAGATGTAGCATAATAATCAATCCAGAAGTCTGTTATATAAAACACCAAGATATAGCATAATAATCAATCCAGAAGTCTGTTATATAAAGACTGAGATGTTGCAGTTGAAGTTCATAATAATCAATCCAGAAATCTGTTATTTAAAACCACACACTCCGACCGAGATGTAGCATAATAATCAATCCAGAAGTCTTTTGTATATAAAGACCGAGATATAATTTTGTGTTTTGCCACCCCGCACTCAATAATCAATCCAGAAGTCTGTTATATAAAGACAGAGATGTAACATAATAATCAATCCAGAGATCCGTCTGTTATATAAAAAGACATCTAATTTTTGACATGTAGCATAATAATGATGCACAATCCCTCAGAAATCTGTTATATAAAGACCGAGATGTAACATAATAATCAATCCAGAAGACACAAATGTTCTCTGATAATTTAAAATCACCGAGATGTAGCATAATAATCAATCCAGAAGTCTGTTATAGAAAGACTGAGATGTAGCATAATAATCAATCCAGAAGTCTGTTATATAAGGACTGAGATGTAAAGAAGTCTGTTATATAAAGACCAAGATATAGCATAATAATCAATCCAGAAGTCTGTTATATAAAGACTGAGATGTAGCATAATAATCAATCAATCCAGAAGTCTGTTATATAAAGACCGAGATATAGCATAATAATCAATCCAGAAGTCTGTTATATAAAAGATGTAAATAATAATCAATCCAGAAGTCTGTTATATAAAAGACCGAGATGTAACATAATAATCAATCCAGAAGACTGTTATAGAAAGACCGAGATGTAGCATAATAATCAATCCAGAAGTCTGTTATAGAAAGACTTATATAAAGACATATAAAGACCGAGATGTAGCATAATAATCAATCCAGAAGTCTGTTATATAAAGACCGAGATGTAGCATAATAATCAATCCAGAAGTCTGTTATATAAAGACCGACATGTAGCATAATAATCAATCCAGAAGTCTCTTATATAAAGACCGAGATGTAGCATAATAATCAATCCAGAAGACTGTTATATAAAGACCGAGATGTAGCATAATAATCAATCCAGAAGTCTGTTATAGAAAGACCGAGATGTAGCATAATAATCAATCCAGAAGTCTGTTATAGAAAGACCGAGATGTAGCATAATAATCAATCCAGAAGTCTGTTATAGAAAGACCGAGATGTAGCATAATAATCAATCCAGAAGTCTGTTATATAAAGACTGAGATGTAGCATAATAATCAAATGCCCTGATAAAGAATATCAGAATCATAATGTTTTCTCTCAATCCTTTGTAGTGACATAACATTAATGTTCTTTTAAATTTTTTCTTATCAATTTTTAAGTTACTAATGTAACGAATTGCTTCATTGATTCATGACCAGTGCTTAAACATTGATATTCGACTTTTTTAAAAAAGGAGGATTTTGAAACTGCCCCAACACATCATTATGCACATTTCGCATAGAAGCAGAATCTTGTTTGTTGGTCTTTGTTGAGGATTAGGTTATACACTTATGACAAAATATTGATGCTAGATTTCCTGGTCGTATTTTCTTGTAAGAAGCACTGTGTCATAATCAGATGGAAAATGCCTTTCGCAAAAAAACAGTGTTTGGCTTGGTTTGTCAGGGGTGTTGTCTTGAGGTATTGTCTTTAACTAGCTTTCTCACTTATTCTGATCTTTGGGATGGCAAAATACACAAAATTTATTTTGTTAATCATACTTTCTAGGACGACTGTTGTAGGTGTTATATCTTTTGGTAGATGGCAATTTAAAAAAAATATGCTGGTAATTTTGCTATAAAAGTATTGCTGGTAATTGCGCTGCAAAAATGTATTGTAGGTATTTTTCATAAAGATATATTGCTGGTAATTCCATCACAAAGATATATTATCGTTAATTTTTTTTATAAAAAATTATTTCTGGTAATTTCCCCGGAAAAATGTATTGGTATTTTTATTATAAAAATATATTGCTAATATTTTTACGATAAAAATGTATATTTATACATTCCTACTAATTTTATTTTTGTTCGGACGTTCAATATTTATCAATAACTTAACAGGTGTTCAGTCAGCCAGTTATGTGCCATGCGTGATATACGCTTAGGCGATCATGTATCTTTCGATACATGACTGACGAGGCAGATTTTTTTTCCCGCGGTAGGTTGCCATTTCTTTTTGCGGTAGACCAGTTGCCATCCGAGTTTATAGAACCCGGTCTGTCCTGCTATTTACCCATAGCTGGGGGGTGGGGGAGAAGAAGAAGCTTCATACCTTTCCCAAGTGTATTAGCATGTAAGTGAACGTAATGGATTCGACTGGAATTCGAACTCAGCTCTCCGATTCCTCAATCCGAGCCGCTATCCATTATTCCACCGTCAAAACCTCGATCAGAGAGCCCTGCTGCCCGATATAGTTTATCGTCATACCGAGGACTAGGTGATAAATTAGAACATTATGGGAGAATGAACCGCAGACATACATTTAATAATGCATGTGCAACGGTTGACTTTTCAATACTTCAAGTTCTATTTTACATGGTAAGTAAATTAAATTATTATCGTATGCCCACACGAGATATAAATTCGATCAATGGCTCTAGCACAAAGATAAAAGACCGCTTGAAGGCTGATTATCAACAAGCATGTCGCAGCTAAGGTTAAAGAAGAAAAAAAGAAAACAGAACGAACCTTGCTTCATTTAAGTCACGGTTGACCAAGCAAGTCTAATCGGGTCAACAACCCCAACCTAGTTCACGCCTCTCAGCCATTTATTCGATTCTGATCGGCTCTAGCGAACACTAATGTGATTAGCCGGTAAGTTGAAAATTAGAATTTGAATTCAATTCTTTAGGGAACGTTCAAAGCAAGTAAGATCATTGATCACTTCAAATTTGTTATTTCCACAGATCTGGCATGTGGAAAAATGTTGGATTAATAGTGGGCGCTCATGTTAACTGGGGCAACGAATAGCTTGTTAATTTTAACGCCTCCAAAATGAAACTGATCTCTATTAATCGTGTGAGAGAAAAACCATTTTGCCTTTCATCAGTAGTGGCTGATGCTAATCTCCAGAAGAATGTTCCATTACGATATTGATATTGAGTCACCCCCCACGGTATTTATCAATCCACCCACGAGGATAGAATATGGCACAAGGCCGGTTTAATGTGGGTATCCCCGAGCCCGTAGGCTCGGCCAAAAATATAGCTTTTTTGAACCCGCCTAGACGGGTTCAGGCCCTGTCTACCTCCCCGAACGAAACCTTGCCCTTCGGCAAAGTTTCGTCCGGGTTCCTCTCTGCTAATGCAGAGAGTTCGACAGACGCCGACTCGGAAGCTCACAAAGGCAGCGTACTACACTTTGATCATTGCCCCCGGGCCGAGCAGCTTTGCCCCCGGGCCATTACGCCTTCTCGAACAAACGTTTTCAGCTTATATGAATTGAAAATATACTGAATCAATTGGTAGGTCTACTGCTAGGAAAGTCATTTAACTGTGCCATGCTAGACTGTTTTTCGCGCCAATATCTATCTTACATATTTATAAGTCTACCATTCGTCCATGCTTTCGATACTGTTGCCAAATCTAGTCTGGTTCTTCTCTTATATATTTAAAGATTCTTGATAAAATCCAAAGTGTTGTATAGCCCCTTCGTACTGGGGCAATATTGGTGACGATGGTCTTTATTCACTTATATTGTTTACTTGTTTCTGTCATCTTCCGGCCGAGTAACGAAATGTTTTTGGAGTCCAGAGATGAAAGATGGAAAAAATGGATTTTAAACTTAACTATTATTTTAGAAACCACGTCGACAGGTACAACTTCTAATTAGCCAGTGGGGTAGCTCGCTCTCTCACCCCACTGGAGAGCAAGTTCCGAGACAGTAAATAACCACGTTTACATTTAATGACGTGTAAGAGTGAACTCACTGAAATCCCTTTCTACATCCAATATTTCCGCGTTAGTTTTAACCAATCAAAAATGATTTCCTTTTTTTTTTCTTGTATCTGACCTTAAAGGTCAAAAAGAGGAAGTCAGAGGAAAAACAATTCTCTAAAAAATAATAGTCTTCTAGACTATTATTTAACAGAAGCACCTGTCATGTTTTTGTCCTGGTATGTTTGGATCAGTAATTGTGGCTAGCTAAGTTTAAGATAGAGCAGCCTTCCCCTTCCTGCTCTTTTGGCCTTGTGCCCTATTTTTGTATCCTCAATATAAATATTACTTTCCTCTATGGTATCTAGACATTATGAATCTAAGCGCAGTACTAGATTGGCGGCAAGGTCTCTTCATTTTACAGTTGAAATGGCAAGATGTAACCGTAAGTTCTATACTAACAGTTTCTTCTGTCGAACTTTTCTCTTGTGGAACTCTCTTCAGGCTTTTGGCTTTCCAGTCAACATTGATCTTCAAAAAAGTTAATGGAATTTCAATCGTTATCTTTTATCTTCTCAATACTTGTTATTTTATTGAATAATGATCAATCTCAGATTCTTTAACTCACAGTAACCATTTCCGTCTTAGTGTCTTTATCGCCTTGCTTACAGTGAAATGATTAAAATAAATGTGTGCTGCGGGTGTTGTGTGCGATAACATTCAATTTATATAAATGTGAACACATCATTTGAAAGCTACGATTAATTATTATTAATTGATTAACATAATTGGCAGTTTCAGTCATTAGATTTAGAAACAATTCTAGTGCCAGTTTATATCCTATTCCATTTTTTATGAATAATAAAATCTGTCCACAACAAACTGATGGCGCACCTCGATAATTTGAACGCCCTCTTCAACACGCCATCAACAGAAAAATAAAATCTATGATCGATTCGTTTTCCTCCTGAGACGTCGTATCAAGATTTGCAGACGTCGGGATAAAATCACTTCTAGGTTTCGTAAATTTCCTCCAGTAAAAGAGCCAAAAAAATCCATTCTTGTATCTTTCCTTTCTGTATCGGGCAAAGTAGGTCCCTTGGGAATCTTTAAAGAAATGACAAAAAACAACTAACATTACTTTACCAATGTCTTATTCTTCTTATAGAAGTGACTTATACAGTGACTTTAAGGACGTAGGTAATAATGTCTCTCTACAACTTCCTGTCCTTTGTAGACCTTAGTAATTGTTTTCTTTTTGCTATAACACGTAATCCCTATTCTGAAAATCCCTAACACGAGCTCGTTAGTTTAGGCGCTGCTTTCCTCTTCTGAAGTTCCCTTCAATATATCTTGTTTGTGTCAAGTTTTCCAAGCCCTCTTTCCTCATTATGTGGCCTAGAAATTTTAACTGTCTCTTTCATTAATGTTAAGTAAAATTGTCCTTTCTTTTTGTTTCCATTTTCTCTAAAACTTCGTTTTTCCTGTGTTATAGTTGTTGCGTGTGGCCTTGCGTTGTCATGGAGGAGAACAACATTTTCTCCCATTGATCAGTGCATCTTTCTATACGACCAAACTTTCATGGGTATGTTGCAGTTGCTGGACGTAAAAATGTGCATTTAGTGTCCATTGCACTTTAAGAACTCCAAATAAATAGTACGCTAAACGATCCAACTACACGCTCAACGTTACTTTTCTTCCATGTTGTATGGGACACATTTTTCATCATCGGTGATGATATATTTAAGGAACGCTTAGTTACGATGATATATTGGTCATTAAAACTGGTTTTCCAAAACAGAAATTACTTATAATTCAGTCTTATTGTATATCGTGTATGAGTTATTGTTAGATAAATTAAGTTACCTGTGTATGGTAATTGTGATCTAGAAATTCTATCTCCAACAGAAAATCGATATAGAAAGAACGGGAAGTTTTAATTTGATCTTTTCCCCCAGGGTTAATGGAGTCTGGAGGCGCAGAGGTTAAAGGTGAAGAATGATTTTCTTCCACTCAGTGCAAGTGTTGACTAGGTAAATAGTAATGCCGTATATAGTGTTTGATGTGAATGGAAGAGAAGGTGGTAAGAAATGAAGATTATGATGCTCCGAAGGACGTGAAAAGATACCTTTTCCTTGAAAGCGGTTAAAATTGAAACGATCAGAGAAGCAAGGGCATAGATTATTGTTTCCACAAAGCAGCAGTTCTTTGTGGGGTTTTTTAGAGTGGAACTATCTTCGAACGTTTGAAACACGGAAGAAATGAGGATGATTCGACTTCTTGTAAGTGGCATGGCGAGTCCTATCTGTGGGGGAAAGAAATGGTGGAAGAAAAGAAGGGAGCTCATCTGAACATTTGTCGTGGAATTGCAAGGATACGAAACGTTGGTGTGAGGAGGAAAGATCTTGTAGAATGAAAATAAGTCTTCCCACACAAAACAGCAAAAATGATTCTGAACCTTATTGAGGCTGGCAAATGAGCAAAAATCTAGTCATGGATGTGTAGAACCTCCGTTACAAATTGTAGAAAAAATTCAATAGATTTAAGTAGTATGACTAAAATCTCAATTTTCTACAAAAGATAGGCTCACACGAACTTTGAATCCACTTTCCAACATTAGCATTTATTAACCAATCAGTGACGTTGTCTCAAACCTCATTCAAGCTTTCAAAAACAATGACCATTCTTTTCGTTTGCTAATAAAAATTGAAGGCTGACACCACAGCTAGAAAATAATTAACAATCATTTCCCTCCTAAAATCATAATTAAAAATTAAGAAATGTATGTATTATAAAACTTCAGGGTTTAGTAAATCTAACTTTTAACTTATTGTGATTCGTTTTTTTCTTCTAAATAGTGTAATGTAAATATTCTTCAGTCTTCAGTATAATTTGATAGGGGTTTGTAAACAAAACTGAATTCTAAAATGTTCGCCGATTCAAATCAACTTGTTGAGTACTAAGTTTCTTCTTGCAGATTTCTTTCTCATTTTTAATGTATTTTTATAAACCAGTTTGCACATTTTCTATTAAAGAAATACACGAGCGAATACATAAACAAAACGTCATTGTAGAAGCAGTAGTAGTAGAAAGTTTGTCGTTGATGAAATTGCATACAAACACAATAAAACATAAAATTGTGGATTTTCCGTGATAATCTTGCACATACTTTTTACCCTATACTAACACAATTCATTAAAAATAAAAAAAATATAAAAAAATAAATAAACGTTTTTCGTACGAACTTTGTTTGCGAGGAACTTTATAACTTGTTTCTTTCAACTTTCAGGAGAAAGACTTTCTAGAAAACAAGGATTATTTTTATATTCAATAATAAGATTATTTAAATTTGTAGAGCTGTAGTTGAAGATTATTTCTCTTCTTCGCTTTACACACACTTTTTCTTCTACAAATGCAATACTCCAATCTTGTTCCAATCTGACTCTGGTAAAGATAAAGCAGCGATAGAATGGGCCGACTATTTCTCTGGCACCTTTAGCAATAGATTGTATAAGAGTTCCACGAGGTTCGGAGTGAACTGGAGACCTAAGTGACGTTCAAATCATGTAGCTCCAGTGTTAGTTTAACCGTTCAACGTGACGGGGAAAAGCTGATCCAGTATCATGAAAGGACACTAGTTTGGTTTTTGAGGTATTGAACGTGATTGAATAGTAATCCACTCCGCAATGGACAAGACATCCATAAACAGTGGTATCACACATTTGCCAATGATCTGAGAATGTTGGTAGATCGTTAAGGATTAGCAAAAAGAGAATCGGAAAGTAAGGGCCTCATTGAGGAGGCAGAATTGATATGAGCTTCAGAAGACTTAGCTATGTGAGGTACGCGTTTTACCTAGTTATAATAAGATATGACGCAAGGACATATTTCAGGGGCTGTGAAATAATCTTCAAGGTTCTTCTAGAACCGAAACTCGGAACATACCTCCTCCATATGGATAGAAAATATATTACAAAAAAAGGAAGGAGCGTATGACAAAAGTGTGTCTTCACATGGGTTGTGTTAAACATTTACAGCGAGGTGTAAGATCACATCGATAGTATTAAAGATTTATAGCGAGGTGTAAAAGATCTAAAATTACTACCAGGATTTATTATTAATGGTTACAATGTTAACAATATAAGATAGACAGTTAACACTGTATTGATAACAAACACAAAAAGAAAACCGGGAACTTCCAACAGAAGACAGTAAAGGAAAGAAAGGATTAACAATCAACTGTCGAAGGAATACTTTGTGGTTATTTTCTAAACGTAATTTAGATGTGCGATAAGGCCGAAAGTATAGGACACCCAGTGAAGATTGAACACACTATTCATCTAGTGAGAGATGCTTGATAACCATTACATCATGGCGAAATCTCGTCCTTTGGCGATTTTCTAAGCGTAGCTTAGACCTGACACAAGGCCGAAAGTATATGGTATCCAGTGAGGACCAAACTCACTGCTTTGTCATAATTGTTTTTTTGCGAGACAAGATTGCTAACCCTTACATCACGTCGAAGTACCCTTTGGCGAATATGGTGATTTACTAAGCGGACCTTAGACGTGGCACAAGGCCGAAAGGATGGGGCGCCCAGTTAAGATCCAACACACTAATCAGACGTAATTGTTAACCATTATACCACATTGAAGTGTCCAAATTTTTTTCTAAGCGTAGCTTAGATATGGCACAAGGCCGAAAATATTGGGCATCCAATGAAGATCGAACTATTTAGTCGTAATTCATCTAGCGACACCAACTTGCTAACACTTACACTAGGAAGAAGTGCCCTTATTTGGCTGATATTTGATTTTCCAAACGTAGTTTAGATGAGGCACAAGGCCGAAAGTGTGGGGCGCCCAGTGAGGATCAAAATTACTATTCACTTGTAATTGCTCTAGCGAGACAAGCTTGCTAATTATTACATCACGTCGTGGTACCCAAACAGAATGAATATATGGTAGTCATCAAAAGAAACAGCTTAATTTGCGAGCAGCGAATTCGAGATATCGAAATCAAACAAATACACAGATTCCATTATCCGGAAAGCGTTTTAACATTTGAGGAGAAATGTGATACCAAAATCCGAACACCTTCGAAAAGCTAAGCAATGTATTAAGAAAGAGGAAAACTTCCTTAGAAGCAAAGAAAATAATGATGAACTGCTATCTAACATCAATCTTCTTATATGGCAGTGACTGCCGTAAAATTTCCTCGTAGATGAAAAGGAGAATTGAGGCAACAGAGTTATTGTTCTACAGTAGGGTACTGAGAATACTGTGGATGATTATATATAATCAACGGGGAAGTTTAACTTAAAACAAAAAGGACATTTATACTTAGAATCAGAAAGAGAGAGTTACAATTTCCAGGACGGACGTAGTGAGAAGAGAAGGCTTGGAAAAATCGACATTCACAGGACATATTAAAATAAGAGCGACAATGTGAAACAGCGAACAATCTACCTAATGAGTTTTGGAAGGATAGTAAAATGATAAATTGTTAAGAGCTGCAAATAACTGGAAGTTGTGGAGTGTCATGATCGTAGACATCCTGAAGTGACATAGTATACAGAAGATGATCATGAGTAAAAACAAAGTAAACATCGCTTGAGAGTTTCTTTGAAAAAAGTTTTTAATGCCAAACGACATTGATAGCGCATAGCCAGTCGAGGTTGGGACTTCAACATCAAAAACAATCAGTCGTACATAAACTACAGCTTTATTGCTACCTATGACGCCAAAACCTCTGTTTGTGACGTGTGGAGTTGAAATTGTCTAATGAACCAATGAAGACTTGTAGACTGCTTGTGAATTTTGAGTCCAAAAGCTCTATTACTAAAAGACAAACCTACAGAAATTTTCGTGTGGAAATAAAAACGTGACTGCTACCATCTTCACATATAATGTTGCTCTGAATGCGTCGTATTTATTTAGTCGCCATATTGTTAAAGAAAAAAAACAAACTTTAATGTTGATAAGGGATTATTTCGTGCGCTGACAAGAACACACGCCAGAAACTTATTGGAGAAACAGTAGTAAAAAAATAAAAATGTTTTTCAGATACCAACGTCTCAGCGAGAATCCATGACATAGAGGACGATATCGCAACACAGCCGTTGGAACGAATTTGCGAATGACTGATCCGTTAAATTGTATCGACTTATATCCTATTCTGTTTTGATATCGATACTATTAATAATACTTTCTTATGTGTAATATATACTTCAAGATGGCGGCTACGAGATTCTGCTACATACTCTGTCTATGCTAATTGCAGCAGAAGTTTTCACTTCATTGAATGATAGGCGAAATGTCAGGTAAACTGATCTGGTCATTCTGTGTTGGGGTATACACAAACGTGGGACGTGCGCGTAGTCTAGCTGATATTAACGCAGGATGTAGAACTGGTGTGTCGAGTTACAATTTCAGTCAAAGCTGGTTAATTCCTCCACTTTTTCCTTTTTAGGAGCTCCAGACTTCTGTGGATCATAGGGCCTTAACACGCTAGATTTGCTGTTGCGTATTCTGTAGACAGTAGGCCTATACGATGGGAATTTGCCAGCCCCACACTCAACTGGTTTTCAGATTAGAGTTCCCTCGTCTCCTAGACTGGTTGATAACCAAGGCTTAAAAGCCCAGTTTGATTTCTTATTTAACCTATAGGCGGGGACGAAGAAATAATTCCCCTTTTCTAACGTTTATTTGTGCGAAAGTGAGCACAATGATCTCAGTCAGAACTCGAACTTGCTTTATTGATAACTCTTTCCGCGCCCGATAAACTTATGCGAACACTCTTGGAAAGATATATGCATTCATCTCTTCTCTCCCGCAGCTAGGGGTTAAATAACAGACCAGACTGAACTCTCTGTTTTTGGTTTACAGTCAGTTCAAGAGAAGGACAACTTTGAATTCAAAATTAGTTACGGGTGGGGCTGGCAATTCCATCACATAAAAAAAAATGAGTGACTTGATACGGAAATAATAGCATCAACACCAAGCGTGATATGGCTGTAGTCCTATACACCAGAGAAGAATATACAGGGCCGACAAATACGCGTGTCTGGTTTCACTCTTAGAAGCAAATAGGTTTCAACTCATTGTATCTTACACAGGGAAATACAGGGTGTACATAAAGTCTCTTTACAAATAAAAAAATATTGCAAAAGCAAATGAACAAACAAATTTGTGGAAACTGATACAAAATGAAGAGTAGATAATGAAGTTGTTTTTTTAAATAATTTAATTCCCCTTTATATAGGCACCATTAGTTGCCCGAAGCACACCAAGACGGTATTCGATTTCTTGCCATGTTCCTTGTAGCATCGCATCACGGTGGCAATGGCATTAGGGATTTTTTGCTTTAGATAAGTGATGATACACGAAGTCTTTAACATAACCCCGAAGTGGCCAGGGAATTGGGCCACCCCTTCCAATCCATCGGTCTGGAAATGCTAGGGGTTCATTTAACAGTGCCACTTTCATCAACAGAATACCTGAAATACACAAATCCATTGTGATTAAAATTTGGATAAGTACTGAGCACATAAAACAAATCTTATTAAGATATCTCAACAATTGCCTTTGCAATAGATTTTTTAAATTGTAAAGAGACTTTAGGGACAGCCTGTATTGTCAAGTCTAAAGCTGCTCTGATTTTTCTACTTCTCAACCCGGTATCTATGCTGATGACACATCTATTCATTACTTTCTTAATGATGAGTCGGATCAGTTTGATAAGGTCAAATTGGCAGTTGAACTAAAAAAAATGAATCACAGTCTGTTGATAACTGGAGCAAGGAATGGCTTGTTAATTTTAACGCATCCGAAACGAAACTATTCTCCGAAAAATATATATAGTCATCCACACACAAATTGTTTCGCTGTATCACAGCTCCTCAGCGAGGATCGAAACCCGACCGATTTGGAGTTTCTAATCCATCATCACTCGGCAGAGAGAAAGACCTAATTCTAGCGTTTTGTTTTTCCGAATGCAAACAAGCGACAGTCAGCCAGAGTGCTCCAATTCATTTCATTAATAATCTGAGACCTCCTTTTGCCCTTTATCAGCATGGCTGATGCTAACCACCAGGAGAGCAACCAAATGCGCCTTCTCGGTCTAAAGTTTTTCGCTGACATGAAGTGGAAAGATTATATTGAATTACTTGCCAGGTATGCTGCTAAGACAATTGGTTCACTTCGTTGACTAGACTATTTTTCTCGACATAATCTATCTTACATATTTATAAGTCTACTAGGCGTCCATGCATTGAATATTACTGTCACATTTGGTACGATGCTTCTGCTATGCATTTAGAAATCTTTGATAGAATACATAGAATAATCAATTTGCATTGCATTTCAATTTTCACAGAGAAAATCCAACTGAAAAGAACCTAGAAGAGGTGTTCTCCAAGCGAGAAGTACGAGAAAAGAGACTGTTAGCATAGAAGTTAGGGTTGCATTTAGCCATTTCAGCTGTAAAATGATGAGAACTAGCTGCCAATCTAGTACAGCGTTTAAATTCGTAAAATCTAGATACAATAGAGGAAAGCTTATTTGAATACTGCTGACCTGAGATGGAACAAATGCATTGAGTCAATTGCTTCGTCCACCGCAAGGAAAGTTGACTCCCTGTGCCGCGCCAGGAAATTTTTCTCACCGGAATCGATCCTCCAGATCTACAAATCAACAATTCGCCCTTGCATGGAGTATTGCTACCATATATGGTCTGGAGCCCCTTCTGTTTGCCTCGGGGTTCTTGATAAGATCCAGTGGCGGATATGCAATATAAATGGCCCTGTTCTGGCATCTCGTCTACAGTCGCTCTCTCACAGACGTACAGTCGCCTCTCTCTGTCTTTTTTACAAATACTTTTCATGGTAATTGCTCCAAGGAGCTGCATTCGCTGGTTCCCAGAATTCAAGCGCCCTACGAGGCTGGCATCCCGCTCTCACCCTTTCGCTGTCGAAACTACTAAATGTAGCCGTCTCTTCTACTCTAATAGCTTCATGTCTCGCACCTCTCGCCTGTGGAAGTCCTTTCCCTATTCCAGTTTCCCTAAGAGCTATAATTTCCAACTATTCAAATGTAATGTCAATCGACATCTCCAGTTGCCTTGATCTATCCACTATTCTTCTCCTCATGCTTTCTTCTATCACTCCTATCTGATCTTGCTCCAAATCTTCTGTAACCCCTTGCGTCCTAGTGGCTTCCCGCCTCGCTTAGGGTGAAACGCTTAAAAAAAATAATTACTACGACAATATTTATAGAAAAGTTACAGAGAAGCTACGTTACAGTGGTGGAAAAGTAACTGAATCCGAGATGCCAGGTTAGTAACAATACCATCACAGATTCTTCTCTGTATTAACTTAACGGGGACTGTGTGTACGGTAAGTGGATATGAGTGTGTTTGATATGTTTCCGAGATTAAATGAGATTCCAGCGACCGAGATTGTACAATTCAACTGATAAATTACAACCGATGCACAATCACGTATCTGCTCTATCAATCAAATTCGATCGCGTTGTTAAAGCTGTTAAGCTAAAATATTTAACGATGTGACAGGGGGATTTCTACGGATAGTTTATTGTCATAGAACTCGCCATGAGCTTATTCCATGATTGACTGAAGAATTAAGAATCATCAGAAATTCAAACGATGCTATTTTCACGGGTTTTATGGGCACGTGGCCGAGCAGTTAAAACGTTCGCTTTCTGACCATTCGGGTTTCGAATCTCATCAGAAAGGTAACTTCTTTACACTATCAGTCCGGAGGAGGCGAACGCAGCGTACGGAACCTTTGGAAAGTTCCTGAAGACCATACCACGGGTTGATCCAAGCATTGTGGGTGAAATTGGGTAGACGGAACACTTGCGGAGACGTCGATGGTTGTGCTAGTACGAAATCACAATGTCATCATGACTGAGGGTTCGAGCGTGCTGGCCGTGTTCAGACTGTTGGTCAAACTAGATAACACGCTCTCTCCCAGAAACTGTAACTAATGTCCGCTCATCATAGCTGCAGTATAAACCGCAGGTAGGCTTGTTGAATAAACACAAATGTGCCTGAGCAGGCTTCTGCAACGGGGATTAGCTAGCCACCCCACTAGACGAGCATCTTCGGATACAAATGGCCAACCACTATTATTATTATTAGTAGTAGTAGTAATAGTAGTATTCGTTCCTTCCTTATTTAGCACGTACGCTATACACTACCGATACATAATAAATAATGAACTATTCCGGTTTGATCGCGAGGAAAAGTGGAAAAATTTGATCAGAGACGCTGTTTGGTTTCTGCAGTATCTCATCCTCGTCGCCAAAGTTGTTATGGAGTAGTTTCACCGTGGAGGCTTGTATTTCACTAAGTCGGTCCTAAAAAGGTTCGACGTACAAAACGTTAGGAACTTGAGATAATAGTTAATGACGCAGCAATCTAGTTGTGGTGGCTGATACTTTAATGTCCGACATCGACTGACTCACCAACTCACTGGCGACTGCTACTACTACTACTTATTATATGTGGGAGAGTCTGTTAACAATAGAATAGGTATGTTCCAGTATAACAGTTTCAACGAAAGAAAGAAAGAAAGAAAGAAAGAAAATGTAAAAGAAATCATCAATTTCAAACCTTTTCATTTGTACCCTCTTTCTTCTTAAATAATGACCTACTTTCATATTTATTATTGTTTTTTAACATTTTGTAAACGTTAAGATAGGGGAATTTCTACGAGTGTTTTATTATCGTAGATAATGCAATTATTTACCTAAGTGTTAAGACTCATCAGAAAATTCGTATAGGAAAACCGTGAAATATTCACGGGTCGTTCAAGTTCTTAATAAATACAATTCTATTTGTTCGTTTAAAGAAAAAAGAAAAACGCTATTTCATAACTGACTCTACCAGATTACCCCCACAGATGACATGGTTATAATGGTGCAGATTTAAGGAGAACCAGCAACACATTACGAAAGTACTGCAAGGAACGGTTCACAGTACACAACGAAATTTCTAGTCAGTACTCCACATGTTTGAATTTAGAGTTTTCATTCTCTTATCATGCGTTGCCAATCAAAGCGAGAGAGCCCAGTCCGTGTTGTTATTTAATCCATAGATTGGACGGGAGCGGAGATAGGTCTTTAATTGTATTTAATTCATTAATATTTGTCTCATTAATATTTTTCTTGTGATAACTTCCGGTTGTATTTAATTCGAAAAATAAACGCTGGAAGCACTGCACGAATACGAACTCGGCTATTACACTTTCCGAATCACTATCCATTACACCACCGGCACACACATATGCACGTCCCTTCATACGATTCTATTCTATATTCTTTTTTTTTTCTTTCTTTGCTCACGCTAGACACTGAATTGTACGTAGGACCAATTAAAAGCGTTGATGAGGATGACGGAAGTGGGTCAGTACTCTAAAATATAGGGATCTCACCAGAAAATTATTATTGCTATATACAATACTTCAAAATGTTTTGGAAATGTTTTTGAGGCTAAGTAATGTAGAAGCACTAATATTAAAACTGTCAATTCTTGATAATTTTTTGACCTATAAGGCTTATATATATTTAGTTCAATATGAAAAATAAAATGAATGATACAAATAAAATGGTTTGACTTTGGCATTAAGTAACACAAGTGTTGACATTTCGTCTAATCAGCCGACAAACGTTTTTCTTTCTCTCTTTTTTCCTTTTCTTTTTCTTTTTTTTTCCTTGTCTTTCATTTTGCTTCCATGTTTCTTCACGTCTTTGATCTCTTCTTTTGTGTTTTCTTTCTTTCTTTCTTTCTTTCTTTCTTTCTTTCTTTCTTTCTTCCCTGTTTCTTTCTTTCTTTGATCTCTCCTTTCTTCTTGCTTGTTTCTTTATTTCTTTGCTTTTTCTTTTCCTTCTTTTCTTCCGTCCTTCCTTCATCTCTCCATTCTTGTTTCTTTTCTTTTGTCTCTTTATTTCTTTCTTCTTTATTTCTTTCTTCTTTATTTCTTTCTTTTGTCTCTTTATTTCTTTTTTCTTTATTTCTTTCTTCTTTGCGTCTTTTTTCTTTGATCTCGCTTTTTTCTTTCTTCTCTTTTTTCTTCCCCTTTTTCTTTCTTTCAATTCTTCCTTATTCTTTTTCTTTCTTTCTGTCTTTCTATCTAACTTTGTCTGTTTTCTTCCTTGCTTCTTTTTGTCTTTCTTCCTCTCTACGTTTCATTCCATCCTTTCCTTTTCCTGTTCTACCTTGCATCCATGCTCGCTTCTTCCTTCCTCCCTTAATAATTTATTTATTTATTTCTGCAAACAGACAAATCGAATATGCTTTTATTTACATAATCCTCTTCCTATTTAAAACGAGGGAAAAACTTCTTGTGCGAATGTCACGATGTAAATATTTGGTTAAATGGAGGCACAAAGTCACTGCATGTCATAATCAATAAGTTGAGATTGAACCCACTTTCAATGCTTTGAACACTTTCAAGGCCAGTGTGAGTTACAGTGTGTGGTCATCTTGTAAGGCATGATTTAAAAAGCAAACATCTTATGAATTATAAGTGTATATTAGCCGAACGAACACACGCAAAAGACGAGCTCGCTGTATTGACAACCTGGTTGTACAAGCAGTAGATTCACAAGCTGCTGCTACAGAACACAACTAGATGCGAACAAAAGTTCATATTATATATATAGAAGAATCTTTGCGGAATTTGATTGGATTCATCAAGCTGTTCGCCTGTCAAGTTATTCAGTTTTTCTAGACATATGAAACATCGCACGAAATTACCCCACCAGAAAATAAAGTACTTTCTTTATGTAAGAAGTGATTTTCGCGCAATTCCTTACGGCAACTCTTGGGAACACACACACGCACACACATATACACGCACACAGATATACACATTCACAAAAACACACGCACACGCACACGCGCGCGCACACACACACACACACACACACATATATATATATATATATATATATATATATATGAATTAAGATCAAATATAGATCAAATATGCATTGCAATCCGACAGAATGATAGGATGTTAGGATAAAGAATAAATATGAAACGTTTATCAATCAAGATTGATAAACATTACCTTTTGTTTGTTCTTTATCACACAAACACACACACACACACACATATATATATATATATATATATATATATATATATATATATTATGAAATGGATTAAATCCGACATATTTTAATTTGTTTTGCTTAAACGTTTTTTTAGATGGATATTCATATTTGAGTATATGCTCTCTTTATTTAGATAAACAGTATTTTTATTTAATTACATTTACCGGCCTAAATATTTAAGAAATCTTGCCAGAAAACATGCGTCCTCTGGCAAGATTCGAACTTGTATCCTTAGAAGGAACCGTCATTAGATATGATGTGCTAAACAGATTCGGTTGTGTAGGACTTCCAATTAAACAAAACACTCAGGCTATCAGTGAGGGATAATATGTATATTTATTAATCATACTCTCTCTCTTTCTCTCTCTCTCTCTCTCTCTCTATCTATCTATCTATCTATATATATATATATATATATATATATGTATATATATGTGTGTGTGTGTGTGTGATCTTCAAAGTAATACTTATATAACACAATCATCTACAAAGAAAACAAATTATAATTTAAGAACCCGCATCTACAAATGTATATAAATCGCACACACACACACATCACTTTTTCTACGTCACAACCCTTTTTGCCTGTGTGTGTATATGTGTGTATATCTCTTTGTGTAAAAATTCAGATATAACTATAAATAAAGTATATCTCTAAAAGTACAATATGAAACGCACAGTTGAATAGCATTTCTAGTTTCGCCTATCACCACTTTTGTCCATCGTACTAACACACACACATGTATATATACCGTATTTGACAGCAGATAAGACGATTTTTTTTTAAATAAGAATATCTTTTAAAATTCCCCTGCGTCTTACATGGCAACTCCTATTAGCTTAAACTTTAGAGTATCTTTCATATACATTTTGTCATTATTTAAAAGGCTATTATGCAGATTAAAAGTGTTATCATTGATAATATCCATTATATTAATTTCATCTCGCTTAATATTAGTACTTTGTTTCACTAAAATTATATGCAATAAATTCAAATTATATATTTGTAAAATATATCTGTATCATTAATATTTTTCTTGCGATAACTTCAGTTGCATTGATATAAATACAATCAGAATTTTTATAGCCTATTTATTCTACTAAGATATTTACAAGACACAGGTTGTACAAATCATATAAGGGAACATTTTTGACTGAATTTTAATGGTAGCTGTTCTGTTTTGCTCAATTGTAATAACTGCTTGATTTTTATTTTGTTTTCTTACCTTTGGATATAATAAAGTTTTTATAGACTCGTCTTATTTCTTTTCCATTATTTTTCATTTTTTTCTTGATTTGCCCTGCTGAAGTTTGGATGCGTCTTATACACCCGTGCGACTTATATGCCGTCAGATACGATATATATGTTTGTATGTGTGTGTGTGTGTGTGATGAACTATTTCCTACTCTATAACACCTTTCCCACACACAAAGCATCGCATTCCGCCCCCCCCCTCTATCGCTGTTTGTCTGGCAAATGTTATGACCTGCTACAGACATAAGCTCCAGCAGTTCTGACATTCAGACCACAGTGTTAAGCACCACCATGCCACGTACACAAGAGTGAATCACCCCCCGTTCTCTTCGTATTCAATTAGTAAGGTGGAGGTTTCAATCGAACAGCTTCGTCCCCATAACCACTGCTTCATGGGACAGATTCCCGAGAAGAAACTCCCCTGATCACAACTATTTAGGGTCAACCGTTACGTTTCTAGAATCTTCAAGTCTACTGTCAACCGTTACGTTTCTAGTGTCTTCAAGTCTAGGGTCAACTGTTACCTTTCTAGAGGCCTCAAGTCTACTGTCAACCGTTATCTTTCTAGAGTCTTCAAGTCTACTGTCAACCGTTAACTTTCCAGAGTCTGCGAGTCTAGGGTCAACCGTTACCTTTCTAGAGTCTGTGAGTCTACTGTCAACCGTTACGTTTCTAGAGTTTCGAGTCTAGGGTCAACTGTTACCTTTCTAGAGTCTTCAATCTACTGTCAACCGTTACCTTTCTAAAGTCTACAAGTCTAGGGTCAACCGTTATCTTTCTAGAGTCTTCAATCTAGGGTCAACCGTTACGTTTCTAGAGTCTTCATGTCTAAGGTCAACTGTTATCTTTCCTACATAACCTCGTAATATGCATTTCTTACCTCCTCCTCTTACTTGCATAAAAATAACTCATTCAGTAATCCTCTAGCTTAAGTGACCCTTGGGTCTTCTTTAGGGCGAAAAATAAGCCAGAAAAAATATTGGATAGAAAGAGGGAGAAAAAGTATTCTTGGAATTTCAAAGACTTTTGAAGATACAAAAAATTCTAATATTTATGTTCCAAAATAAGTTCTATCGATGTCTGCAAACTTTGCTTGATGACGTTTGGGGAATTCTAATCCGATGTGACTAGAATAAATTTGCAGACATTAAAATGAGACCATTTTCTCGGCAAGGGAAGAGACAGGCTAATATATAATGTGTTAAAAAAAAAAGAGGGATGCGCTAATCTTTAAATTACGCAAAACTGTATGGGAAACAACGCACCGCTGCACGCACACAAGCACTATTTTTTCTCTCTTCAATTTCCTAGACTCTCTTTCCCTCTGTTTCTCTGATCCACATTATCGCTCTCACACACATGGGCGATCATGAACGCACACTGATTTAATACTATCTCTCTGTTTCGTTATTTTTCTCACACACTTTCTATCTCCTCCCTTTAACGAACTCTCTCTTTCTTTTTTTTTTGACCGACTATACGATTAATTTCTGAATCCTCTCTAAAACATATTTTCTAACGTTGTCACATATATTGGAAAAACACTGATTGAATAAGGAAAATATATTTCTGGGTATGGCGATAAATTACATCGGGAGGCTTTGAGGAGCGTGGAACCACCTCTGAAGTGGTGTTGTTCCCAGATCCAACCTGATACGGGGTAGTACATATTAGTGTACCAGCTATGTGTAAATAGTGACCCCCACCCAAAAAATATCTACGAAAATATAAAAATACATTTCAATGGTACATATCCAACCAATACATTTTTATGTAATAATTATCAATAAGTAAAAATACCAATACATTTTTTATAAATGTAAACTATTTAAAATACATATTACTATAAATTTACCAATAATATATATTTATAATAAAAATAACCAACTTAATATTCTTAAGCAAAATGACCAGCAAAACATTTATAGGAGAATTACCAATAATACATTTTATAGCAAAATGACTTAACAGTGCATTTTATCTGTAGTTTAACCTTAGAAAACTAACCATCAATTAATGTTACACCACTACTAACCATGAGTATATCATACCCAATTTTGAAAATATCAAAAAAAATATTAAATATAAATCTTTATTTGAAATATTTTACATGCAGGCACTTCAAACATTGTACTTTGAGTTAACATTAATAGGAACTGAAAAACATATTATTTAGGTAAGAAAATCAGGTAGTGAAAATTGTAATTAAAAATAGGAAAAATTGCGCTGGGTACTATATACTCATGGTTAGTGTTCTAGGGTTAAGGCATATGTGTTTAAAGTATAATTAGTTGAAGCTATAAAATTGTGTTGAAAATATTTAGATTTCGACATTAAATAAAGCATAGAGGTATTGATATGTTGATAAACAACATTTTAAATAATAAGGAAAAGAATGAACCTTAAAATAATAAAACTTAT
The DNA here is from genome assembly GCA_903632075.3 of Acanthosepion pharaonis. Classification (NCBI taxonomy): domain Eukaryota; kingdom Metazoa; phylum Mollusca; class Cephalopoda; order Sepiida; family Sepiidae; genus Acanthosepion; species Acanthosepion pharaonis. Next base: position 985,590 of record CAHIKZ030004634.1, on the reverse strand, counting down.
TCAGACTTGAAATTCAATGATCTTCTATATAATAAATGCGAATGTCAGTGTATCACTGGGTCACACTTTTTCAATTAAAGGGACACAACTTTTTAACTTTCAATAGCGTGTCTTCTTTTTTATAATAAATGCGAATGTCAGTGTATCACTGGGTCACACTTTTTCAATTAAAAGGACACAAATTTTTAACTTTCAATAGCGTGTCTTCTTTTTTATAATAAATGCGAATGTCAGTGTATCACTGGGTCACACTTTTTCAATTAAAGGGACACAACTCTTTAACTTTCAATAGCGTGTCTTCTTTTTTATAATAAATGCGAATGTCAGTGTATCACTGGGTCACACTTTTTTCAATTAAAGGGACACAACTTTTTAACTTTCAATAGCGTGTCTTCTTTTTTATAATAAATGCGAATGTCAGTGTATCACTGGGTCACACTTTTCAATTAAAAGGACACAACTTTTTTCAATTTCAATAGCGACTTCTTTTTTTTACAATGTCAGTTTTCACACTTTTTCAATTAAAAGGGACTTTTCAATAGCGTGTCTTCTTTTTTTATAATAAATGCGAATGTCAGTGTATCACTGGGTCACACTTTTTCAATTAAAGGGACACAACTTTTTAACTTTTCAATAGCGTGTCTTCTTTTTATAATAAATGCGAATGTCAGTGTATCACTGGGTCACACTTTTTTCAATTAAAGGGACACAACTTTTTAACTTTCAATAGCGTGTCTTCTTTTTATAATAAATGCGAATGTCAGTGTATCACTGGGTCACACTTTTTTCAATTAAAGGGACACAACTTTTTTTAACTTTCAATAGCGTGTCTTCTTTTTTTTATAATAAATGCGAATGTCAGTGTATCACTGGGTCACACTTTTTCAATTAAAGGGACACAACTTTTTAACTTTCAATAGCGTGTCTTCTTTTTTATAATAAATGCAGATGTCAGTGTATCACTGGGTCACACTTTTTCAATTAAAGGGACACAACTTTTTAACTTTCAATAGCGTGTCTTCTTTTTTTAATAATAAATGCGAATGTCAGTGTATCACTGGGTCACACTTTTTCAATTAAAAGGGACACAACTTTTTAACTTTCAATAGCGTGTCTTCTTTTTTTATAATAAATGCGAATGTCAGTGTATCACTGGGTCACACTTTTTCAATTAAAGGGACACAATTTTTTAACTTTCAATAGCGTGTCTTCTTTTTATAATAAATAAATCAGTGTATCATGGGTCACACTTTTTCAATTAAAAGGACACAACTTTTTTAACTTTCAATAGCGTGTCTTCTTTTTTTTATAATAAATGCGAATGTCAGTGTATCACTGGGTTTTTTCAATTAAAGGGACACAACTTTTTAACTTTCAATAGCGTGTCTTCTTTTTTTATAATAAATGCGAATGTCAGTGTATCACTGGGTCACACTTTTTCAATTAAAGGGACACAACTTTTTAACTTTCAATAGCGTGTCTTCTTTTTTAATAAATAAATGTCAGTGTATCACTCAGGTCAATTAAAAAACACAATCACTGGGTCACACTTTTTCAATTAAAGGCGTGTCTTCTTTTTACAATGTCAATCACTTTTTTTCAATTAAAGGGACACAACTTTCAATAGCGTGTCTTCTTTTTTATAATAAATGCGAATGTCAGTGTATCACTGGGTCAATAGCGTTTCAATTAAAGGGACACAACTTTTTAACTTTCAATAGCGTGTCTTCTTTTTATAATAAATGCGAATGTCAGTGTATCACTGGGTCACACTTTTTTTTTTCAATTAAAAGGACACAACTTTTTAACTTTCAATAGCGTGTCTTCTTTTTTTATAATAAATGCGATGTCAGTGTATCACTGGGTCACACTTTTTCAATTAAAGGGACACAACTTTTTTAACTTTCAATAGCGTGTCTTCTTTTATAATAAATGCGAATGTCAGTGTATCACTGGGTCACACTTTTCAATTAAAGGACACAACTTTTTAACTTTCAATAGCGTGTCTTCTTTTTTTATAATAAATGCAATGTCAGTGTATCACTGGGTCACACTTTTTCAATTAAAGGGACACAACTTTTTAACTTTCAATAGCGTGTCTTCTTTTTATAATAAATGCGAATGTCAGTGTATCACTGGGTCACACTTTTTCAATTAAAGGGACACAACTTTTTAACTTTCAATAGCGTGTCTTCTTTTTATAATAAATGCGAATGTCAGTGTATCACTGGGTCACACTTTTTCAATTAAAGGGACACAACTTTTTAACTTTCAATAGCGTGTCTTCTTTTTTATAATAAATGCGAATGTCAGTGTATCACTGGGTCACACTTTTTCAATTAAAGGGACACAACTTTTTAACTTTCAATAGCGTGTCTTCTTTTTTATAATAAATGCGAATGTCAGTGTATCACTGGGTCACACTTTTTCAATTAAAGGGACACAACTTTTTAACTTTCAATAGCGTGTCTTCTTTTTTTATAATAAATGCGAATGTCAGTGTATCACTGGGTCACACTTTTTTCAATTAAAGGGACACAACTTTTTAACTTTCAATAGCGTGTCTTCTTTTTTATAATAAATGGGACACAACTTTTAACTTTCAATGCGTGTCTTCTTTTTTTATAATAAATGCGAATGTCATCACTGGGTCACACTTTTTCAATTAAAGGACACAACTTTTTAACTTTCAATAGCGTGTCTTCTTTTTAAATAAATGCGAATGTCAGTGTATCACTGGGTCACACAATTAAAAGGGACACAACTTTTTTTCAATTAAAGGGACACAACTTTTAACTTTCAATAGCGTGTCTTCTTTTTTTATAATAAATGCGAATGTCAGTGTATCACTGGGTCACACTTTTTTCAATTAAAGGGACACAACTTTTTAACTTTCAATAGCGTGTCTTCTTTTTTTATAATAAATGCAATGTCAGTGTATCACTGGGTCACACTTTTTCAATTAAAGGGACACAACTCTTTAACTTTCAATAGCGTGTCTTCTTTTTTATAATAAATGCGAATGTCAGTGTATCACTGGGTCACACTTTTTCAATTAAAGGGACACAACTCTTTAACTTTCAATAGCGTGTCTTCTTTTTTTTTATAATAAATGCGAATGTCAGTGTATCACTGGGTCACACTTTTTCAATTAAAGGGACACAACTTTTAACTTTCAATAGCGTGTCTTCTTTTTTTATAATAAATGCGAATGTCAGTGTATCACTGGGTCACACTTTTTCAATTAAAGGGACACAACTTTTAACTTTCAATAGCGTGTCTTCTTTTTTTATAATAAATGCGAATGTCAGTGTATCACACTTTTTTCAATTAAAGGGACACAACTTTTAACTTTCAATAGCGTGTCTTTCAGTGTATCAATGGGTCACACTTTTCAAAAAGGGACACAACTCTTTAACTTTCAATAGCGTGTCTTCTTTTTTATAATAAATGCGAATGTCAGTGTATCACTGGGTCACACTTTGTCAATTAAAAGGACACAACTCTTTAACTTTCAATAGCGTGTCTTCTTTTTTATAATAAATGCGAATGTCAGTGTATCACTGGGTCACACTTTTTCAATTAAAGGGACACAACTTTTTAACTTTCAATAGCGTGTCTTCTTTTTTATAATAAATGCGAATGTCAGTGTATCACTGGGTCACACTTTTCAATTAAAAGGGACACAACTTTTTATTTCAATAGCGTGTCTTCTTTTTATAATAAATTAAAGGGACATTTTTAACTCAATAGTGTCATAATAAATGCTGTCAGGTATCACTGGGTCACACTTTTTTCAATTAAAGGGACACAACTTTTTAACTTTCCATAGCGTGTCTTCTTTTTTATAATAAATGCGAATGTCAGTGTATCACTGGGTCACACTTTGTCAATTAAAGGGACACAACTTTTTTTTCAACTTTCAATAGCGTGTCTTCTTTTTTATAATAAATGCGAATGTCAGTGTATCACTGGGTCACACTTTTTCAATTAAAGGGACAACTTTTTAACTTTCAATAGCGTGTCTTCTTTTTTTATAATAAATGCGAATGTCAGTGTATCACTGGGTCACACTTTTTTAATTAAGGGACTTTCAATTTCAATAGCGTGTCTTCTTTTTTATAATAAATGCGAATGTCAGTGTATCACTGGGTCACACTTTTTCAATTAAAGGGACACAACTTTTTAACTTTCAATAGCGTGTCTTCTTTTTTTTTATAATAAATGCGAATGTCAGTGTATCACTGGGTCACACTTTTTTCAATTAAAGGGACACAACTTTTTAACTTTCAATAGCGTGTCTTCTTTTTTATAATAAATGCGAATGTCAGTGTATCACTGGGTCACACTTTTTCAATTAAAGGGACACAACTTTTAACTTTCAATAGCGTGTCTTCTTTTTTATAATAAATGCGAATGTCAGTGTATCACTGGGTCACACTTTTTCAATTAAAGGGACACAACTTTTTAACTTTCAATAGCGTGTCTTCTTTTTTTATAATAAATGCGAATGTCAGTGTATCACTGGGTCACACTTTTTTTTCAATTAAAATAGGGTCTTCTTTTTTTTACACAATATCTTTCACTAACTTTTTCAATTAAAGGCGTGTCTTCTTTTTTTAATAATAAATGTATCACTGGGTCAATTTTTCCATTAAAGGGACACAACTCAATAGTGTCTTCTTTTTTTCACTGGGTCACACTTTTTTCAATTAAAGGACACAACTTTTTAACGTTTTCAATAGCGTGTCTTCTTTTTTTTTAATAAATGCGAATGTCAGTGTATCACTGGGTCACACTTTTTCAATTAAAGGGACACAACTTTTTAACTTTCAATAGCGTGTCTTCTTTTTTTAAATAAATGCGAATGTCAGTGTATCACTGGGTCACACTTTTTCAATTAAAGGACACAACTTTTTAACTTTCAATAGCGTGTCTTCTTTTTTATAATAAATGCGAATGTCAGTGTATCACTGGGTCACACTTTTTTCAATTAAAGGGACACAACTTTTAACTTTCAATAGCGTGTCTTCTTTTTTATAATAAATGCGAATGTCAGTGTATCACTGGGTCACACTTTTTCAATTAAAGGGACACAACTTTTTAACTTTCAATAGCGTGTCTTCTTTTTTTTTTTATAATAAATGCGAATGTCAGTGTATCACTGGGTCACACTTTTTTAATTTCAATAGCGTGTCTTCTTTTTTATAATTTGCAATAGTGTATCGTGTTTTTCTTTTTTTATTTCAATAAATTCTTTTTTTATAATAAATCAGTGTATCACTGGGTCACACTTTTTCAATTAAAGGGACACAACTTTTTATACTTCTTCTTTTTATAATAAAATGCGTGTCTTCTTTTTTTTCATAATAAATGCGAATCTTCTTTTTATAATCATGCGAATGTCAGTGTATCACTGGGTCACACTTTTTCAATTAAAGGGACACAACTTTTTAACTTTCAATAGCGTGTCTTCTTTTTAAATAAATGCGGTCACACTGGGTCAACTTTTTCAATTAAAAGGGACACAACTTTTTAACTTTCAATAGCGTGTCTTCTTTTTATAATAAATGCAGAATCAGTGTATCACTGGGTCACACTTTTTTCAATTAAAAAGACACAACTTTTTAACTTTCAATAGCGTGTTCTTTTTTATAATAAATGCGAATGTCAGTGTATCACTGGGTCACACTTTTTCAATTAAAGGGACACAACTTTTTAACTTTCAATAGCGTGTCTTCTTTTTTATAATAAATGCGAATGTCAGTGTATCACTGGGTCACACTTTGTCAATTAAAAGGACACAACTCTTTAACTTTCAATAGCGTGTCTTCTTTTTATAATAAATGCGAATGTCAGTGTATCACTGGGTCACACTTTTTCAATTAAAGGACACAACTTTTAACTTTCAATAGCGTGTCTTCTTTTTATAATAAATGCGAATGTCAGTGTATCACTGGGTCACACTTTTTCAATTAAAGGGACACAACTTTTTAACTTTCAATAGCGTGTCTTCTTTTTTATAATAAATGCAGATGTCAGTGTATCACTGGGTCACACTTTTTCAATTAAAGGACACAACTTTTAACTTCAATTCTTCTTTTTTATAATAAATGGGACACAAATTAAAAAAGGACACAACTTTTTAACTTTCAATAGCGTGTCTTCTTTTTTATAATAAATGCGAATGTCAGTGTATCACTGGGTCACACTTTTTCAATTAAAGGACACAACTTTTTTTTTCAACTTTCAATAGCGTGTCTTCTTTTTTTATAATAAATGCGAATGTCAGTGTATCACTGGGTCACACTTTTTCAATTAAAGGGACACAACTTTTAACTTTCAATAGCGTGTCTTCTTTTTATAATAAATGCGAATGTCAGTGTATCACTGGGTCACACTTTTTCAATTAAAGGACACAACTTTTAACTTTCAATAGCGTGTCTTCTTTTTTATAATAAATGCGAATGTCAGTGTATCACTGGGTCACACTTTTTTCAATTAAAGGACACAACTTTTTAACTTTCAATAGCGTGTCTTCTTTTTTATAATAAATGCGAATGTCAGTGTATCACTGGGTCACACTTTTTCAATTAAAGGACACAACTTTTTAACTTTCAATAGCGTGTCTTCTTTTTTTATAATAAATGCGAATGTCAGTGTATCACTGGGTCACACTTTTTCAATTAAAGGGACACAACTTTTTAACTTTCAATAGCGTTTTCTTTTTAAATAAATGCAAGATGTCTTTTTTTTTTTTCAATAGCGTGTCTTATTTTTTTTCATAATAAATGCGTGTCTTCTTTTTTAAATGTCAGTCAGTGTATCACTGGGTCACACTTTTTTCAATTAAAGGGACACAACTTTTTAACTTTCAATAGCGTGTCTTCTTTTTTATAATAAATGCGAATGTCAGTGTATCACTGGGTCACACTTTTTCAATTAAAGGGACACAACTTTTTAACTTTCAATAGCGTGTCTTCATTTTATAATAAATGCGAATGTCAGTGTATCACTGGGTCACACTTTTTTCAATTAAAGGGACACAACTTTTTAACTTTCAATAGCGTGTCTTCTTTTTTATAATAAATGCGAATGTCAGTGTATCACTGGGTCACACTTTTTTCAATTAAAGGGACACAACTTTTTTAACTTTCAATAGCGTGTCTTCTTTTTTATAATAAATGCGAATGTCAGTGTATCACTGGGTCACACTTTTTTTTTTCAATTAAAGGGACACAACTTTTTAACTTTCAATAGCGTGTCTTCTTTTTTATAATAAATGCGAATGTCAGTTTATCACTGGGTCACACTTTTTTTCAATTAAAGGGACACAACTTTTTAACTTTCAATAGCGTGTCTTCTTTTTTTAATAAATGCGAATGTCAGTGTATCACTGGGTCACACTTTTTCAATTAAAGGGACACAACTTTTTAACTTTCAATAGCGTGTCTTCTTTTTATAATAAATGCGAATGTCAGTGTATCACTGGGTCACACTTTTTCAATTAAAGGGACACAACTTTTACACAAATAAATGCTGTTTCACTGGGTCAACTTTTTCAATAAAAGGTGTCTTCTTTTTTTTAATAAATGCGAATGTCAGTGTATCACTGGGTCACACTTTTTCAATTAAAGGGACACAACTTTTTAACTTTCAATAGCGTGTCTTCTTTTTATAATAAATGCGAATGTCAGTGTATCACTGGGTCACACTTTTCAATTAAAGGGACACAACTTTTTCAACTTTCAATAGCGTGTCTTCTTTTTTTTTATAATAAATGCGAATGTCAGTGTATCACTGGGTCACACTTTTTCAATTAAGGGACACAACTTTTTAAAATAGGACACACTGGGTCACTTTTTTAACTTTCAATAGCGTGTCTTCTTTTTATAATAAATGCGAATGTCAGTGTATCACTGGGTCACACTTTTTTCAATTAAAGGGACATAATAAATGCAACTTTTAACTTTCAATAGCGTGTCTTTCTTTTTTTTTATAATAAATGCGAATGTCAGTGTATCACTGGGTCACACTTTTTTCAATTAAAGGGACACAACTTTTAACTTTCAATAGCGTGTCTTCTTTTTATAATAAATGCGAATGTCAGTGTATCACTGGGTCACACTTTTCAATTAAAGGGACACAACTTTTTAACTTTCAATAGCGTGTCTTCTTTTTTTTATAATAAATGCGAATGTCAGTGTATCACTGGGTCACACTTTTTCAATTAAAGGACACAACTTTTAACTTTCAATAGCGTGTCTTTTTTTTTAAAATGCGAATGTCAGTGTATCACTGGGTCACACTTTTTCAATTAAAGGGACACAACTTTTTAACTTTCAATAGCGTGTCTTCTTTTTATAATAAATGCGAATGTCAGTGTATCACTGGGTCAATTAAAGGGACACTTTTTTTCAATTAAAAATGGATCACAACTTTTTCAACTTTCAATAGCGTGTCTTCTTTTTTATAATAAATGCGAATGTCAGTGTATCACTGGGTCACACTTTTTCAATTAAAGGGACACAACTTTTTCAATAACTTTTCAATAAATGCGTGTCTTCTTTTTTTATAATAAATGTCTTCTTTTTTATGTCAGTGTATCACTGGGTCACACTTTTTCAATTAAAGGGACAAAACTTTTTAGGACACAACTTTTTTAACTTTCAATTAAAGGACACAACTTTTTAACTTTCAATAGCGTGTCTTCTTTTTATAATAAATGCGAATGTCAGTGTATCACTGGGTCACACTTTTTTAAAAAGGACAATTAAAATAGGGACACAATATCTTTTTAACTTTTCAATAGCGTGTCTTCTTTTTTTATAATAAATGCGAATCTTATCAATTTTTTTCAATTAAAGGACACTAAAATAGCGTGTCTTCTTTTATAATAAATGCGCAATGTCAGTGTATCACTGGGTCACACTTTTTCAATTAAAGGGACACAACTTTTTAACTTTCAATAGCGTGTCTTCTTTTTTTATAATAAATGCGAATGTCAGTGTATCACTGGGTCACACTTTTTCAATTAAAGGGACACAACTTTTAACTTTCAATAGCGTGTCTTCTTTTTTATAATAAATGCGAATGTCAGTGTATCACTGGGTCACACTTTTCAATTAAAGGGACACAACTTTTTAACTTTCAATAGCGTGTCTTCTTTTTTTATAATAAATGCGAATGTCAGTGTCACTGGGTCACACTTTTTCAATTAAAGGGACACAACTTTTTAACTTTCAATAGCGTGTCTTCTTTTTTATAATAAATGCAATGTCAAATCACTGGGTCACACAACTTTTAACTTTCAATAGCGTGTCTTCTTTTTTATAATAAATGCGAATGTCAGTGTATCATGGGTCACCTTTTTTCAATTAAAGGACACAACTTTTTAACTTTCAATAGCGTGTCTTCTTTTTTATAATAAATGCAGAATGTCAGTGTATCACTGGGTCACACTTTTTCAATTAAAAGGGACACAACTTTTAACTTTCAATAGCGTGTCTTCTTTTTTATAATAAATGCGAATGTCAGTGTATCACTGGGTCACAATTTTCAATTAAAGGGACACAACTTTTTAACTTTCAATAGCGTGTCTTCTTTTTTATAATAAATGCGAATGTCAGTGTATCACTGGGTCACACTTTTTTCAATTAAAGGGACACAACTTTTAACTTTCAATAGCGTGTCTTCTTTTTTATAATAAATGCGAATGTCAGTGTATCACTGGGTCACACTTTTTCAATTAAAGGGACACAACTTTTTAACTTTCAATAGCGTGTCTTCTTTTTATAATAAATGCGAATGTCAGTGTATCACTGGGTCACACTTTTCAATTAAAGGGACACAACTTTTTAACTTTCAATAGCGTGTCTTTCTTTTTTATAATAAATGCGAATGTCAGTGTATCACTGGGTCACACTTTTTTCAATTAAAACTTTCAATAGGGACTTCTTTTTTTTATAATAAATGCAATGTCAGTTTCACTGGGTCAACTTTTTTTCAATTAAAGCGTGTTTCTGTCTTTTTTTTATAATAAATGCGAATGTCAGTGTATCACTGGGTCACACTTTTTTCAATTAAAGGGACACAACTTTTTAACTTTCAATAGCGTGTCTTCTTTTTATAATAAATGCGAATGTCAGTGTATCACTGGGTCACACTTTTTTTCAATTAAAGGGACACAACTTTTTAACTTTCAATAGCGTGTCTTCTTTTTATAATAAATGCGAATGTCAGTGTATCATCATCACACTTTTCAATTAAAGGGACACAACTTTTAACTTTCAATAGCGTGTCTTCTTTTTTTATAATAAATGCGAATGTCAGTGTATCACTGGGTCACACTTTTCAATTAAAGGACAATTTTTAACTTTCAATAGCGTGTCTTCTTTTTTTTATAATAAATGCAATGTCAGTGTATCACTGGGTCACACTTTTTCAATTAAAGGACACAACTTTTAACTTTCAATAGCGTGTCTTCTTTTTATAATAAATGCGAATGTCAGTGTATCACTGGGTCACACTTTTTTTTCAATTTCAAAGTCTTCTTTTTTAATATAAATGCGAATGTCATGTCACTGGGTATTTTTCACTGGGTCACAACTTTTTTTTCAATTGTCTTCTTTTAAATAAATGGATATCACACACTTTTTCAATTAAAAAGGGACTTTTTTAACTTTCAATAGCGTGTCTTCTTTTTTATATAATAAATGCGAATGTCAGTGTATCATCAGGTCACACTTTTTTTCAATTAAAGGGACACAACTTTTTAACTTTCAATAGCGTGTCTTCTTTTTTATAATAATGTCAGTGTAACTGGGTCAGTTTATCAATTAAAGGACACAACTTTTTAACTTTTTAGCGTGTCTTCTTTTTTTATAATAAATGGGTGTATCACTGGGTCACACTTTTCAATTAAAGGACAAACTCTTTTTCTTGTCTTCTTTTAATAATAATGCAATGTCAGTGTATCACTGGGTCACACTTTTTCAATTAAAAGACACAACTTTTTTCATAATAAAATGCGAATGTCAGTGTATCACTGGGTTACACTTTTTTCAATTAAAGGGACACAACTTTTAACTTTCAATAGCGTGTCTTCTTTTTATAATAAATGCGAATGTCAGTGTATCACTGGGTCACACTTTTCAATTAAAGGACACAACTTTTTAACTTTCAATAGCGTGTCTTCTTTTTTTTTATAAATGCGAATGTGAATGTCAGTTAAAAGGACACTTTTTTCTTTTTTATTAAATGCGACACCGGTCACACTTTTTCAATTAAAAAGGACACAACTTTTAACTTTCAATAGCGTGTCTTCTTTTTTTTTTATAATAAATGCGAATGTCAGTGTATCACTGGGTCACACTTTTTTCAATTAAAGGACACAACTTTTAACTTTCAATAGCGTGTCTTCTTTTTATAATAAATGCGAATATCAGTGTATCACTGGGTCACACTTTTTCAATTAAAAGGACACAACTTTTTAACTTTCAATAGCGTGTCTTCTTTTTTATAATAAATGCGAATGTCAGTGTATCACTGGGTCACACTTTTTCAATTAAAGGGACACAACTTTTTAACTTTCAATAGTGTCTTCTTTTTATAATAAATGCGAATGTCAGTGTATCACTGGGTCACTTTTTCAATTAAAAAGGACACAACTTTTAACTTTCAATAGCGTGTCTTCTTTTTTTATAATAAATGCGAATGTCAGTGTATCACTGGGTCACACTTTTCAATTAAAGGACACAACTTTTAAACTTTCAATAGCGTGTCTTTTTTTATAATAAATGCGAATGTCAGTGTATCACTGGGTCACCTTTTTCAATTAAGGACTAAAACTTTTAACTTTCAATAGCGTGTCTTCTTTTTTATAATAAATGCGAATGTCAGTGTATCACTGGGTCACACTTTTTCAATTAAAAGGACACAACTTTTTAACTTTCAATAGCGTGTCTTTTTTATAATAAATGCGAATGTCAGTGTATCACTGGGTCACACTTTTTCAATTAAAAGGACACAACTCTTTAACTTTCAATAGCGTGTCTTCTTTTTATAATAAATGCGAATGTCAGTGTATCACTGGGTCACACTTTTTCAATTAAAGGGACACAACTTTTTAACTTTCAATAGCGTGTCTTCTTTTATAATAAATGCGAATGTCAGTGTATCACTGGGTCACACTTTTCAATTAAAGGGACACAACTTTTTAACTTTCAATAGCGTGTCTTCTTTTATAATAAATGCGAATGTCAGTGTATCACTGGGTCACACTTTTTCAATTAAAGGACACAACAACTTTCAATAGCGTGTCTTTTTTTAAATAAATTCAATCACTGCACACTTTTTCAATTAAAAGGACACAACTTTTAACTTTCAATTGTCTTTTTTTTATAATAAATGCGAATGTCAGTGTATCACTGGGTCACAATTAATAGTGTATCACAACTTTTTTTCAAATTAAAGGACACAACTTTTTAACTTTCAATAGCGTGTCTTTTTTTTATAATAAATGCGAATGTCAGTGTATCACTGGGTCACACTTTTCAATTAATTTTAACTTTCAGGCGTGTCTTCTTTTTATAATAAATGCTTTCACTGGGTCACACTTTTTCAATAGCGTTTTAACTTTCAATTTTTTTTATAATAAATGCGAATGTCAGTGTATCACTGGGTCACACTTTTCAATTAAAGGACACAACTTTTTAACTTTCAATAGCGTGTCTTCTTTTTTTAATAAATGGACACATGTCAGTGTATCATAAATGGGTCACAGTTTTTCAATTAAAAGGACACAACTTTTTAACTTTCAATAGCGTGTCTTCTTTTTATAATAAATGCGAATGTCAGTGTATCACTGTCACACTTTTTCAATTAAAGGACACAACTTTTTTTCAATAGCGTGTCTTCTTTTTTATAATAAATGCGAATGTCAGTGTATCATCACTGGGTCACACTTTTTCAATTAAAGGACACAACTCTTTAACTTTCAATAGCGTGTCTTCTTTTTTATAATAAATGCGAATGTCAGTGTATCACTGGGTCACACTTTTTTCAATTAAAGGGACACAACTTTTAACTTTCAATAGCGTGTCTTCTTTTTATAATAAATGCGAATGTCAGTGTATCACTGGGTCACACTTTTTCAATTAAAGGGACACAACTTTTTAACTTTCAATAGCGTGTCTTCTTTTTTTATAATAAATGCGAATGTCAGTGTATCACTGGGTCACACTTTTTCAATTAAAAGGACACAACTTTTAACTTTCAATAGCGTGTCTTCTTTTTATAATAAATGCGAATGTCAGTGTATCACTGGGTCACACTTTTTTTCAATTAAAAGGACACAACTTTTTAACTTTCAATAGCGTGTCTTCTTTTTATAATAAATGCGAATGTCAGTGTATCACTGGGTCACACTTTTTCAATTAAAAGGACACAACTTTTTAACTTTCAATAGCGTGTCTTCTTTTTATAATAAATGCGAATGTCAGTGTATCACTGGGTCACACTTTTTTCAATTAAAAGGACACAACTTTTTAACTTTCAATAGCGTGTCTTCTTTTTATAATAAATGCGAATGTCAGTGTATCACTGGGTCACACTTTTCAATTAAAGGGACACAACTCTTTAACTTTCAATAGCGTGTCTTCTTTTTCAATTATAATAAATGCGAATGTCAGTGTATCATAATAAATGTGAATGTCAGTGCATCACTTTTCTTCAATTTTTTTTTAACTTTTTTCAATAGCGTGTCTTCTTTTTATAATAAATGCGAATGTCAGTGTATCACTGGGTCACACTTTTTCAATTAAAAGGACACAACTTTTAACTTTCAATAGTGTCTTCTTTTTTATAATAAATGCGAATGTCAGTGTATCACTGGGTCACACTTTTCAATTAAAGGACACAACTTTTAACTTTCAATAGCGTGTCTTCTTTTTATAATAAATGCGAATGTCAGTGTATCACTGGGTCACACTTTTTCAATTAAAAGGACACAACTTTTTAACTTTCAATAGCGTGTCTTCTTTTTATAATAAATGCGAATGTCAGTGTATCACTGGGTCACACTTTTTCAATTAAAGGACACAACTTTTAACTTTCAATAGCGTGTCTTCTTTTTATAATAAATGCGAATGTCAGTGTATCACTGGGTCACACTTTTTCAATTAAAAGGGACACAACTTTTTAACTTTCAATAGCGTGTCTTTTTTTTATAATAAATGCGAATGTCAGTGTATCACTGGGTCACACTTTTTCAATTAAAGGGACACAACTTTTAACTTTCAATAGCGTGTCTTCTTTTTTTATAATAAATGCGAATGTCAGTGTATCACTGGGTCACACTTTTTCAATTAAAAGGACACAACTTTTAACTTTCAATAGCGTGTCTTCTTTTTATAATAAATGCGAATGTCAGTGTATCACTGGGTCACACTTTTTCAATTAAAGGGACACAACTTTTTAACTTTCAATAGCGTGTCTTCTTTTTATAATAAATGCGAATGTCAGTGTATCACTGGGTCACACTTTTTCAATTAAAAGGACACAACTCTTTAACTTTCAATAGCGTGTCTTCTTTTTTATAATAAATGCGAATGTCAGTGTATCACTGGGTCACACTTTTTTTGATTTTTCAATAGCGTGTCTTTTTTTATAATAAATGCGAATGTCAGTGTATCACTGGGTCACACTTTGTCAATTAAAGGGACACAACTTTTAACTTTCAATAGCGTGTCTTCTTTTTTTATAATAAATGCGAATGTCAGTGTATCACTGGGTCACACTTTTCAATTAAAGGGACACAACTTTTAACTTTCAATAGCGTGTCTTCTTTTTTTTATAATAAATGCTGTCAGTGTATCACTGGGTCACACTTTTTCAATTAAAAAGGACAATAACTTTTTAACTTTCAATAGCGTTTTCTTTTTTATAATAAATGCGAATGTCAGTGTATCACTGGGTCACACTTTTTCAATTAAAGGACACAACTTTTAACTTTCAATAGCGTGTTCTTTTTTTTATAATAAATGCGAATGTCAGTGTATCACTGGGTCACACTTTTTCAATTAAAAGGACACAACTTTTTAACTTTCAATAGCGTGTCTTCTTTTTATAATAAATGCGAATGTCAGTGTATCACTGGGTCACACTTTTTCAATTAAAGGGACACAACTTTTTAACTTTCAATAGCGTGTCTTCTTTTTATATAAATGCGAATGTCAGTGTATCACTTTTAAAAGGACACAACTAACTTTCAATAGCGTGTCTTCTTTTTATAATAAATGCGAATGTCAGTGTATCACTGGGTCACACTTTTTCAATTAAAGGACACAACTTTTAACTTTCAATAGCGTGTCTTCTTTTTATAATAAATGCGAATGTCAGTATCACTGGGTCACACTTTTTCAATTAAAGGACACAACTCTTTAACTTTCAATAGCGTGTCTTCTTTTTTTATAATAAATGCGAATGTCAGTGTATCACTGGGTCACACTTTTCAATTAAAGGGACACAACTTTTTTCAATAGCGTAAAGTGATCACTGTCACTTTTCAATTTAACACAACTCTTTTTAACTTTCAATAGCGTGTCTTCTTTTTTATAATAAATGCGAATGTCAGTGTATCACTGGGTCACACTTTTTCAATTAAAAGGACACAACTCTTTAACTTTCAATAGCGTGTCTTCTTTTTATAATAAATGCGAATGTCAGTGTATCACTGGGTCACACTTTTTCAATTAAAGGGACACAACTTTTTAACTTTCAATAGCGTGTCTTCTTTTTATAATAAATGCGAATGTCAGTGTATCACTGGGTCACACTTTTCAATTAAAGGGACACAACTTTTTAACTTTCAATAGCGTGTCTTCTTTTTTATAATAAATGCGAATGTCAGTGTATCACTGGGTCACACTTTTTCAATTAAAAGGACACAACTTTTTAACTTTCAATAGCGTGTCTTCTTTTTTATAATAAATGCGAATGTCAGTGTATCACTGGGTCACACTTTTTCAATTAAAGGGACACAACTTTTTAACTCAATTAAAATGAATGTCAGTGTATCAAACTTTTTTCAATTAAAAGGACACCTTTTTAATAGCGTGTCTTCTTTTTTATAATAAATGCGAATGTCAAGTCAGTGTATCAATTAAAGGGACACACTTTTCAATTAAAAGGACACAACTTTTTTAACTTTCAATAGCGTGTCTTCTTTTTATAATAAATGCGAATGTCAGTTGTATCACTGGGTCAATTTTTCAATTAAAGGGACACAACTGTTTCAATCACTAAATGCGAATGTCACACTGGGTCACACTTTTCAATTAAAGGGACACAACTTTTTAACTTTCAATAGCGTGTCTTCTTTTTATAATAAATGCGAATGTCAGTGTATCACTGGGTCACACTTTTTCAATTAAAGGACACAACTTTTTAACTTTCAATAGCGTGTCTTCTTTTTTATAATAAATGCGAATGTCAGTGTATCACTGGGTCACACTTTTTCAATTAAAGGGACACAACTTTTTAACTTTCAATAGCGTGTCTTTTTTTTATAATAAATGCGAATGTCAGTGTATCACTGGGTCACACTTTTTTTCAATTAAAGGGACACAACTTTTAACTTTCAATAGCGTGTCTTCTTTTTATAATAAATGCGAATGTCAGTGTATCACTGGGTCACACTTTTTCAATTAAAAGGACACAACTTTTTAACTTTCAATAGCGTGTCTTCTTTTTATAAAATGCGAATCAAATGCGCGTGTCTTTTTTTATAATAAATGCAATGTCAGTGTATCACTGGGTCACACTTTTTCAATTAAAGGGACACAACTTTAACTTTCAATAGCGTGTCTTTTTTTATAATAAATGCGAATGTCAGTGTATCACTGGGTCACACTTTTTCAATTAAAGGGACACAACTCTTTAACTTTCAATAGCGTGTCTTCTTTTTATAATAAATGCGAATGTCAGTGTATCACTGGGTCACACTTTTTCAATTAAAGGACACAACTTTTAACTTTCAATAGCGTGTCTTCTTTTTATAATAAATGCGAATGTCAGTGTATCACTGGGTCACACTTTTTTCAATTAAAGGGACACAACTTTTAACTTTCAATAGCGTGTCTTCTTTTTATAATAAATGCGAATGTCGTGTATCATCAGTCACACTTTTCAATTAAAGGACACTTTAACTTTCAATTTTTCAATTAAATTAAAGGGACACAACTCTTTAACTTTCAATAGCGTGTCTTCTTTTTTATAATAAATGCGAATGTCAGTGTATCACTGTCACACTTTTTCAATTAAAAGGGACACAACTTTTAACTTTCAATAGCGTGTCTTCTTTTTTATAATAAATGCTCAGTGTATCACTTTTCACACTTTTCAATTAAAAGGACACAACTTTTTAACTTTCAATAGCGTGTCTTCTTTTTATAATAAATGCGAATGTCAGTGTATCACTGGGTCACACTTTTTCAATTAAAAGGACACAACTTTTAACTTTCAATAGCGTGTCTTCTTTTTATAATAAATGCGAATGTCAGTGTATCACTGGGTCACACTTTTTCAATTAAAGGGACACAACTTTTAACTTTCAATAGCGTGTCTTCTTTTTATAATAAATGCGAATGTCAGTGTATCACTGTCACACTTTTCAATTAAAGGACACAACTTTTTAACTTTCAATAGCGTGTCTTCTTTTTTATAATAAATGCGAATGTCAGTGTATCACTGGGTCACACTTTTTCAATTAAAAGGACACAACTTTTTAACTTTCAATAGCGTGTCTTCTTTTTTATAATAAATGCGAATGTCAGTGTATCACTGGGTCACACTTTTTCAATTAAAAGGACACAACTTTTTAACTTTCAATAGCGTGTCTTCTTTTTATAATAAATGCGAATGTCAGTGTATCACTGGGTCACACTTTTTCAATTAAAAGGACACAACTCTTTAACTTTCAATAGCGTGTCTTCTTTTTTTATAATAAATGCGAATGTCAGTGTATCACTGGGTCACACTTTTTCAATTAAAAGGACACAACTTTTTAACTTTCAATAGCGTGTCTTCTTTTTATAATAAATGCGAATGTCAGTGTATCACTGGGTCACACTTTTTCAATTAAAGGGACACAACTTTTTAACTTTCAATAGCGTGTCTTCTTTTTTATAATAAATGCGAATGTCAGTGTATCACTGGGTCACACTTTTTTCAATTAAAAGGACACAACTTTTTAACTTTCAATAGCGTGTCTTCTTTTTATAATAAATGCGAATGTCAGTGTATCACTGGGTCACACTTTTTCAATTAAAAGGACACAACTTTTTAACTTTCAATAGCGTGTCTTCTTTTTATAATAAATGCGAATGTCAGTGTATCACTGGGTCACACTTTTTTCAATTAAAGGACACAACTTTTAACTTTCAATTGTCTTCTTTTATAATAAATGGGAATGTCAGTGTAACTGGGTCACACTTTTTCAATTTAACTTTCTTTCAATAGCGTGTCTTCTTTTATAATAAATGCGAATGTCAGTGTATCACTGGGTCACACTTTTTCAATTAAAGGGACACAACTCTTTAACTTTCAATAGCGTGTCTTCTTTTTTTTATAATAAATGCGAATGTCAGTGTATCACTGGGTCACACTTTTCAATTAAAAGGACACAACTTTTTAACTTTCAATAGCGTGTCTTCTTTTTATAATAAATGCGAATGTCAGTGTATCAATTAAAAGGACACAACTTTTTCAATTCAATAGGACACAACTTTTTAAATTGTCAATACACTTTTCAATTAAAAGGACGTGTCTTTCTTTTTGTAAATAAATGCGAATGTCAGTGTATCACTGGGTCACACTTTTTCAATTAAAGGGACACAACTCTTTAACTTCAATAATAAATGCGTGTCAGTGTATCTTCTTTTTTTATAATAAATGCGAATGTCAGTGTATCACTGGGTCACACTTTTTCAATTAAAGGGACACAACTTTTAACTTTCAATAGCGTGTCTTCTTTTTTATAATAAATGCGAATGTCAGTGTATCACTGGGTCACACTTTTTCAATTAAAGGGACACAACTTTTAACTTTCAATAGCGTGTCTTCTTTTTTATAATAAATGCGAATGTCAGTGTATCACTGGGTCACACTTTTTCAATTAAAGGGACACAACTTTTAACTTTCAATAGCGTGTCTTCTTTTTATAATAAATGCGAATGTCAGTGTATCACTGGGTCACACTTTTTCAATTAAAGGGACACAACTCTTTTAACTTTCAATAGCGTGTCTTCTTTTATAATAAATGCGAATGTCAGTGTATCACTGGGTCACACTTTTTTTCAATTAAAGGGACACAACTTTTAACTTTCAATAGCGTGTCTTTTTTTATAATAAATGCGAATGTCAGTATCACTGGGTCACACTTTTTTCAATTAAAAGGACACAACTTTTTAACTTTCAATAGCGTGTCTTTTTTTTTATAATAAATGCGAATGTCAGTGTATCACTGGGTCACACTTTTTTCAATTAAAGGGACACAACTTTAACTTTCAATAGCGTGTCTTCTTTTTTATAATAAATGCGAATGTCAGTGTATCACTGGGTCACACTTTTTCAATTAAAAGGACACAACTTTTTAACTTTCAATAGCGTGTCTTCTTTTTATAATAAATGCGAATGTCAGTGTATCACTGGGTCACACTTTTTCAATTAAAAGGACACAACTCTTTAACTTTCAATAGCGTGTCTTCTTTTTATAATAAATGCGAATGTCAGTGTATCACTGGGTCACACTTTTTTTCAATTAAAGGGACACAACTTTTAACTTTCAATAGCGTGTCTTCTTTTTTATAATAAATGCGAATGTCAGTGTATCACTGGGTCACACTTTTTCAATTAAAAGGACACAACTCTTTAACTTTCAATAGCGTGTCTTCTTTTTTATAATAAATGCGAATGTCAGTGTATCACTGGGTCACACTTTTTCAATTAAAGGGACACAACTCTTTAACTTTCAATAGCGTGTCTTCTTTTTTATAATAAATGCGAATGTCAGTGTATCACTGGGTCACACTTTTTCAATTAAAAGGACACAACTTTTTAACTTTCAATAGCGTGTCTTCTTTTTTATAATAAATGCGAATGTCAGTGTGGGTCACACTTTTTCAATTAAAGGGACAACTTTTTTTCAATAGCGTGTCTCTTTTTTATAATAAATGCGAATGTCAGTGTATCACTGGGTCACACTTTTTCAATTAAAAGGACACAACTCTTTAACTTTCAATAGCGTGTCTTCTTTTTATAAAATAAATGTCAGTATCAATGTCAGTGTTTTTTCAATTAAAGGACATCACTCTTCTTTTTTATAATAAATGGGTCAGTGTACTTTTTCAATTAAAGGGACACAACTTTTAACTTTCAATAGCGAATAAATGCGAATGTCAGTGTATCACTGGGGTCACACTTTTTCAATTAAAGGGACACAACTCTTTAACTTTCAATAGCGAGTCTTCTTTTGTATAATAAATGAGAATGTCAGTGTGACACTGTGTTAAACTTTTTTCAACTTTACTCGTAGAGGCCGTAGCCCAATATATACCATTTTGGAATCAGGCCGACTTCAAGAGCAAATTAAAAAAAAATTTCCAGGCCGGATCCAGACCCGCAACCCTGTAATTTTGCATTTTCAAGTTTTCATGACTACGATTTGGATTCCCAAGTTTTCATTACTGCAACTGTTTTCGGCGATTTTTTTATCTGATTTTTTTGCGACGAATGTTTTTTGTACGATAACAATTTTTATAACTTGGAAATAAATCTGGGAATAATCAAATTGCGATATCCAATAATTGTTTGTATGGAAAGTAAGAACCTACGTACACCAAACTGTCTTTAAACTAAGTGGCGACAGAAGGATTATCGTTGAACTTTTAAAAGGTGAACTTAAATATTAATGCAATACTTGAATGGAGCGATCAATTTTGAGTTCTTCTGTAGTTTATTGTTACATATTGCATCTCCTCTTCCCAACCTATTCTGATGAAGGCGCCTTTTAATCTCGTTAAAATATAAAATCCTTTACACACTTGGTATTGGAGAGATTTTATTTTTAAACATTTAATAATAATAATGGAGGCACTTTGGTGTAATGGATAGCGGATCGGATTTATATCAGTTTAATTTTGGAGACGTTAGAATATACAAGCCATTTCTTGCCCCAGTTAACAACTGATTGGGGTACCGTTTGAGAGAAGCTACCAGATATATCACATTTAATATTATTGTGTCTTCAGTTATAAATCTCTTGTTGGAGACAAGTGACATCGGGAAGGTCGTTGATGAAGATAAGAAACTAGGTAGGTTCAAGAATCTGGGATTAGTCCATCCTCAATGACAACCAATAGGTATCTCTGGTGTGAAGATTCGCCCCAATGTATGTGCCATGATAGATCTTAGGTGTGAAGGTCTGAACTGATGGAATGAAATGAAGTATATATATATATATATATATATATATATATATATATATATATATATATATATACAGAATGCAATGGATAAATTGTCGTCTAAATTACGCAAAAAAGAAAATAACATTGACACCTTACTTTAACAGATATATTTACCAAAATTACACAAAAATATCTTGAAATACTAAAGAGTAAATTTATTCAATAAAATCGCCATTGGCTAAAATCACGGCCTACATATGACTTCAGAATCTCTTGCAACTCTTCTGAATGGTCTACTTGTTTAAGTTGGTGAATGGTGCCATAATTTTTGCCTTCAGTTCATCTTTGGTGTTACAAGAATTTTTATTGATCTCTCGATCAACCTCGCCCTACACATTATGATCAAGGTGGGGTTGCAGTCTGGGGGTTAGGTGACCAGATGTAAGGGGTGATGATGTCGCAGAAATGGTCTGGCATCCATGACTGGGTTCCCTTGCTTGCTCAAAATGTCCTCCGTTTGCGTCTACACACGCATGTACCCGCCGGGTTATTGTCTGGCTGACCCTTTCAAATACTCCCGGTGTCGAATGTTTTTGCAGGCCTCCATGACATGCTGATGTCTGCTGGCTAAACCAATTGTTTTAGGTGTGCCACAGATAAAAATACAAGGTCGGGGAAAGTTGCTTGCCATGGAAGCGGCCCTCCCCTACTTTTCCATCTTTTATGGTAGTTGTGAACCAGTGCATCACGAACAATTTGACTAAAATTTGATAGCGCCCAATCATGCATGAACCACATGCGTCTTCCTATTAACTGGGAGTACATCCTCTAGCAAGTTTGGAAGTGTGTTCGAAATAAAATGCGTGCAGACAGCTTCTGTAAGACGTGCTGGATGAACCTACCAGACAGCTACAATTCCAGCCCACGCATTAATCGTAAACTGATGTTGGTGTATAACCCTAACCCCAGCCTGTATTGTACCCTGGGGATTCCGTTTCTGCCCACGAACGTTGTTTTTTTTTTCCATCTCTTCTAAACGTTAACTCATCTGTAAAAAAAAACTGAAGAGACAATCAATGGATCAGCTGTTTATACAATGAACTATCGACAAACGTTTTCCTGTGGTGAAGGATCAGAGGGCGAAAGATCCTACACACATTGCAAATGATGCGGATACAGGAGCTGCTCTTGAAGTACCCTCCATGCTGTACTATGAGATGTACTAATGCTAGCGTCAATTGACGTGTATGGATACCTGGATCGTCTCTCACAGCCTGTAGAATGTGATCTTTGTGTTCAGGCGAATGAGCGGGTTTCAGTCTCCCTCAATCCATTGTTTGTGTTGCCACGGATTCTGTCTCAGCAACTCAACGATAAACAGCAACAAAGTTTGTATGACTCTCCTGTCATCAGTCTGTACACGCAAATCTGATACAGCATTTCAGCCTTTGGTTCATTATCATTCGCGCGGCCGTATGTAAAATATCTGCCTGCTCACGATATGAATATCCTGCTATTGTTAAACGGTACACTTCTCAGTTAACTCACTAGTACAGACTTTAGACTAGACGCAAATGGAACCGAGTCTACATGGCAACACAGCACCATCTACCGTAAACTTACTTTAAACTTAATAACTCAAAAACGAAGAATTTGCGAATATATGTATATATGGGCTTTGTCATTGTTTTTGTGGGTGGATCCCGCCCCAAGCGTTTGTTAACGCATGCTTGCTACACACCCTCTCTCTCTTCTCTCTCTCTCTCTCTCTCTCTCTCTCTATATATATATATATATATATATATATATATGAGACAAGAGGAAAAACTATACTTAGACGACGCGTTTCGTCCTCTGAGGGATTTTATACAATTTACATATAAGCTTTTTTTATATAAACATATGCAAAAATAAATAAATCTTACATTTGCCTTGCAAAGTTCATCAAAAATGATTCACGACGGCTAAGAACCGTTTTTCCTTTAGCTTTTTTTGTTCATATATATATATATATATATATATATATATATATATATAAAATATATATATAATAAAAATAATTAAAAAAATAATTACAAATTGCATTCATAAATTAGATTTAAAAATGTTACCGTAACTATTTTTTACAATATTAAAAAAGTACGATCGGTCAGGTAAACAGACTGGTATAATTTGAAATATTTTTTTAATATCTTCTTTATAAATGTGTTAATAAATATAGTATTTAACTTATATTAAATCCCTAAACTATTTCTTTTAAAAAATTAAATATTTAAATTGACAGCAAACATCAAAATAATTTATTCGTTTTTTTTAGACATCTAAATTACTATCAAGCATTAAAATCTATTCTTAACATAAATTGCTAAAACTCAATTACAGCCTCTTTCTCTTTACTTCCCTCTTCCTCTTCTTTCTTTTTCCTTTTTCTTTTCTCCCTTCTCCCCTCCCATTTCAATATATCACTTCCGTTAAGTTAACCGTCTAAATAGGTCAAGGTCTGGTCACTCCTCCTCCCCCAATATAAAGTATACTTGAGAGAGATATGAAACTAATCCCTCCCTAAAATCTACCATGTCTCTTTAACTACTCCTTTTACACTCTCTGTTGAATTACAAAAACTTACACTACCCATCAATTTTAATTTCATTTTTCGTTTCGTTTCATTTTTGGAAGTACTATCTGATGATCCGGTGTCCCTTAAAAGGGCTCTGGCGAAATAAATTATTATAATGGTACCTTAAAGTGGCCTGTTTTTCTTTTAAATATTAGCTCTGGATTTACATTGAGCACTCAGGATTTCATCCTCCTTGGGATTACCAATACGGATTACCAAGTTCTTCATAACTTAACTATTCATATATTATATACATTAACGTTTATTCCAACTTAATTTCAATAAAAACAAAATAGATAGAATAACATATGTATTTATATATATATATGTTATCTCACCATGCTTATTATTGAAATATTAATATTTTGGGACTACACGTAAATGCCAGTTCTATAGTGAAAGTTGTTTTTTTTTTTTCTATTAGATTTTACCGTATATCAACCTCAATGGGTTATTTAATGCCGACCAAATTTTTATTGCTGGTAACATTTTTCCTTCAACTAAGGTAATATTTTTTCCAAAACTGTATTGCTAGTAATATTTTTCTAAAAATATATTGCTGATAATATTTTACCAAAAATGTATTTCTGGTAATATTTTTTCCAAAATTAAGTTGCTGGTAATATTTTTTTTTTTAAATGTATTGCTGGTAATACTTTTTTTTCCCTACAACAACGTATTTCTGGTAATATTTTCCCAAAAATATATAGCTCAAGATATTTTTTTAAAATGTATTACTGGTAATAATACATTACAGGTAATAATTTTTCCTTCAAAAATTGATTGCTGGTGATATTTTTTTTTACAAAGCATTTCTTGTATTAAAACCCATTTTTACGCTTTCATAATGTTTTGAACCCGGGTGTTTTTTATTTTTAGTGGGTGAAGTGTCCAAAATTTCTATACTCTCAGGTCTATTATCACTTTTTTTTTCTTGTCATGTTTTGTTCTTTGAAGGTCTTTTGTTTCTGCTTGTTTGTTTGGTCTCGTTTTCTTAGATTTTCCATTAGGTTCTTTTGACAATCTTTGTCTGGATGATGACCGTTCCTTTCTTTGAGATGGTATAGAGTTTTCTCCATCTACGTCCAATTCTCTTGGTTCTTCAATGATGTACTCGGTTGTGCTATTTTTTTAAGCGCCTTTCGATTCTCTTGGGAATGTTTGGATGGTTCTTTTCTT
Organism: Acanthosepion pharaonis; assembly: GCA_903632075.3. Classification (NCBI taxonomy): domain Eukaryota; kingdom Metazoa; phylum Mollusca; class Cephalopoda; order Sepiida; family Sepiidae; genus Acanthosepion; species Acanthosepion pharaonis. The sequence continues at coordinate 960,327 of CAHIKZ030004634.1, read as the reverse complement.
GAAGAATTTTTGCACTTTGGATTGTGATTTTCGGAGTTTTGTACATATAGATTTTTTTAGTTTGAGGTTGACGGGTTAGAATTTGTTTTGTCTATGCAAGTTTAATTTATGTGTGATATACTACATTTTAGTAGTTCTATTAGACATTTTAATTCATTTATTAGAGATGTAAGATCTTGGCTTCTTATTGCATTGTTCTCTTGGGTGTCATTTTTGTGATTTGATATTTTACCAATATTTGTATATGATGTTGGAAGCGAATAATATTCAACCTGTTTTCTGACTTCTAGGAACAAGATGTTTTGCATGTATTTTATTCTTATTGTTTCCTTTTCCTTTTTACAGATGTTACACTCTTCAGAGATAGATAGATAGATAGATAGATAGATAGATAGATAGATAATGACCAATTTGAAACAGATAGATGAAGTGGTTCATTTTTCATTTTTTTTCTGTATTTTGCCCATTGCATTTGCTTTCTTTTTTTTTAGGTTCATTGCCACTGCAGTAGGTGGGTTTTCTCTTATTTGCTTATCTTCATCCACTTGAAATTCCTTTCTGAATTTGTTGGCTTCCTTCTACTCGGAATAAACTTCCTTATTTCTTTAATGTTCTTTGATAAAGATCTAGTCGAACTAATATTCCGTCTCCTTCGGATCGAGACACATAAAGACGACCAGCATTGGTCGTAGGATGATGCATGTGGTTGTAAGTGAGAAGTTTTCTTGTTTTTGACATTGTTATACCGGAACATTACCTATTCTATTGTAATAGACTCTCCCACACATAATACGTAGTAGTAGCGGTCGCCAGTTGGGCTCAGTGGAGTTGAGTGAATCAGTCGATGTCGGACCTTGAAGTATTAACGACCACAACTAGATTGCTGCGTCATTATTATTTCAAGTTCCTAACGTTTTGTACGTCGAACCTAATTTAGGACCAACTTATTGAAATACAAGCCTCCACTGAAAACTACTCTACAACAGGCATCCATTAATTAATGTCAGTTGTGTTCGATTTATGGATACTGAAAATACTATTACAGCACAGGAACAGCCAATTGTTTTATGGCTGATATTCTGTTTTGTGAATTCAACTTAGTGTTTACAACCAGACGCACATGCCTATTATTATTTTTATTATTATTATTTTTTAAATTTCCCCTTCATTTGTATTTCAACTCCTTCACTGACTGATACATACTTTTACCCTTCGTCTTGTTCTAGCTCCCTAATCTTTGTGACAAAAATCGAAATCTATTGGGGGTGTTTTTCGGTATTTCTCCTTCTCTTGAATGTTACTTTTGCACATTTATCTAATCCGATGTCTATACCGATGTCGACACTGAAACCTTTTACAGTAATATGGAGATCTTTCAACTCACTGCTGTTGTCTTTAGCAAAGCTTTTGTGGTAATCCATGTAGGATAAGTGGTTAAAAACTTTGGTTTTTATTTTTTTATTCGTAGTTGTTGTTGCTATTATTATTATTATTATTAGTAGTAGTAGTAGTAGTTGTAGTATAAGTAGTAGTAGTCTCTTTTTTCGAATTCCCTTCATCAGTTTACTTTACCTAAATTCTGTAAAAAACTTCTTCTACTACTACCACTACTACTACTACTACTACTATTTGTACATCTACTACAACATACACACAAATACACACATATGAGGCCTATTCAAAAATTCTTGAGACAGGTGCTATAAAAGTAGAATTACAACTCAAATCAATTCAGCATTTAATCTCCTTCGAAGTAGTATAATTCTGAAACATGTTATCCATCGTTGTTTCCATAGATGGAAGCATTCTCGGAACTAACTTTGGGGAGAATGGCGATCAGCCGTCTCGTCGCATTCCTTTGGATTTTTATCAAAAATTTTATTTCAAAAGAGATTTGATTTTTTGGAAAGAGGGAAAAGTCGTAAAGGGCGGTTACAGGAGAATAGGGTCGTTGTTTGACGTGAGGAATGTGCTTTTGGCCCAAAACTGCTGCACAAGTCATGGTGACTGATGAAGGCTCTGTGATGTGGCGAGACAACGACTACACTCTACACACTTTCCTACCAAGCACTGTCATAAGCAACGGAAGTGAGCTAGAAAGGTTATAACTACTTGCGCATGAGGCGGGAAAGTTCAATCTGTGGCAAGCGGTTTCACTCTGCCTATTTTAGCCCCGTTATTATAGCCACAGTTCCGATACGTTTTCATCAGACCACACACACACACACACACACATATATATATATATATATATATATATATATATATTGCTATAAATGTAATATTCTGTGGATACGTGCGTTTTAGTAGATATCTCGTTAAACTCCGTAACTGACATTTACCGGCTTGGGCATTTAAGGGTATTAATAAAGATGGTGTGCCTTTTGTCAAGGTTCAGGTTTGCATTTACAGAATATAATATTTGCAGCATTAAAAAATAGCATCTGATAATAATTAAAATCCTTTAATTCCTTATATATATATATATATATATATATATATATATATACACTTCAAGGTGTTTGCAAGGAGGATGACGAGCTACCTACTTGAGTATAATTTCACAGACACTAGTATCCAAAAGGAAGGATGCTTCAAGCATGTGCCTATGATTTGGGCAAAGATCTTTGCGAGGTTAAGACTGCAAGGAAGAATACTCGCGTCATTTGCCTGGATCTTGCTAACGCGTACGATTCAGTTTCTTATAGCATGATACCGCTGGCACTAGGGTTCTTCTATGTTTCGCAGAGACTCAGGGATCGTTGGGTACGTACCTTGATCCGTTCTGTCTCCGTTTTTTAACGGTGAAGTACACCACGAGGTATGTGCAGTTGTAGAAGGTGATTGCCATGAGATTTACCATCTCTCCAATACCTCTGTGAGGGTTATGGAAGTGATACTAAGAGGTCTGAAAACAGAGCACCACTTCCCGTAGACTGAGGTCAAAATCCGGATATTTATGGATGACTGAACAGTAATTCAAAACGATGGAAATGTAGCACCACTGGTTCTGGAGACACTTGCAGAGTCGGTAGAGTGAGGTCAGATGGCCTTTAAACCAAAACAAAAAAAAAACAAAAAAAAACAGGTCACTGTCTGTGAAGGAATGTTCTGTCATTAATGAAGTGTTTTCCATCGCAGACGAAAGGATGCCAACAGTGTGAGAGCAAGGTATGAAGAGTCTTGGGAGATGGTATAACGTCCCTGTGACGGGTCGTCACTGCGGGTTTGAAATCCAGCGACAAGTGAAGACGGGTCTGTGATGCATAGACCAAAGCGGGCTTCCTGGGAAATTTAAATACTGGTGTATGCACTTCGGTTTGATGCCGAGAATAATGTGGCCGCTGACTATATATGAGGTGGCACTGCCTGGAATTGAGTTAATTGTGAGAAAGATCACTAAATACGTACGGAAAGGGCTTGGTGTTACTAGGATTCTGTCGCCAGTCGCTTTGTATGGCAGCTCGTGAGGGAAGGCCTTCAGTTATCTGTTATCTCTTTGGTGGATGGGGTATCAATGGCAAAGGTGAGATTGTAGTCCATGCCGTGTCAGTTGTATGGTGCGTACGGAAACCTGTGTCATATGCTGTCATCCAGCCCGAAGGCGCTACAAAATGGCTGATACATCTTTAGACATAACTTAGTCCTGGAGATTGTACTAGCAGCTTCGAAAAGTTATACCCTGGACAGACCTGAGAAGGATTGCCTTCCTGAAGCAAGGTGTGACTGTTAAGAGGCAGTAAGACCAAGTCAGAGGGCTCAACGAAGTGGACAGTGTTGGTTGATGCTACACTACCAGGGAAGGTTATTGTGTTTGGGTAGGTGATTTTGCGCCTTACATACCTTACACTTACCTTACTTACATTGCACTTTGAAATATTCCGACGAAGCGTTTAGGGTACTGCCCAGAGCTTGGCTGGCGAAACATTATCAAATAATGTGATAATCAATGTTCTTTTATTTTTTTTCAGAGCATAGATGGCGAACTTTCAGCTAATGCACGACATAAAACGACATACGGCAATTGTTTTAATGCAAGCAAAGCACATCGATGTTGAGATTGCACGTGTTTTGGAACACACCAGTTCTTTTATGCTCAAAGTTCGGAAGGTATTGGGAGCCTTCAGCGGGGACGTGTTGTCGACAACGATGCGCTAAAAAGCATTCACGGCGTTCAGACAGTAACAGAAGATACCACCACTCGTACAACGGTCACAGAACATTATCCATACGAATCCCGGAACGTCTCTGAGAGCCATTAGTAGACGGATCCAGGTGTCCACAGTGTTGTGAACGGGGATATTCGGTGATGAGAAAAAGGTAATTCATACCTGAAAACGCACAAGAAGAACGGTTTCTCCGAGAAAATCGATTACTGAATAAATGGAAACATTTAGAAGATCCTGTCATGCTCTGTTATTTTTTGGACGAAAAAATCCATAGAAATAACGGGTGTTCCCTGATGTCATGTTCGCCTGTGACGGTTTTAGGGAGGGTGTTGAATAGTGAAACACACGTCATGCCATCACGCTTCTTTCTACAGGGTCTTCGGTTGATTGCTGCTGGCTGCGCTAGAAACAGATGTGAAGCCCCAGATAGACGTGATGGAAGGCCGTGTGTGTTTCAGCAGGATTTAGCACATGCTCAGAAATCGTGACCTAAAATTAGATATCGGTCAATCTGCGCAACTACATTGCACCAAACAAATGGCCACCTAAATTGCCAGAACTAAATTCCATTGACTGTTACATTGGTGAGACGTTGTTGAACGGGAGACTAATCAAAGTTCCCACGATGCGACCAATTGTCCGAAAGCCGCTCTTAATTAGAATAAAGTTTAATATCAACATTGACCATGTAATGCGTACTTTTTAACGATTCAGGTACAGCATTGAAGCCATTATTACGTGGATTTTCGGCATAAATATGTAATCCAAACATTACTGCATCTGTACCAAGTTTTGTATCTGTAAATATAGTATTCTACGGTCTGCAATGTGTCTTCAAATAATTAACACCATATATATATATATATATATATATATATATATATATATATAAAGTGAACAATGAAGTCAACACTCAGAGATAGTTGTTTCATGCTAGATGCAATCGTCAGCCCTGACGATTGCGTCTAGCATGAAACAGACTGTGGCCTCCAAGTGTTGACTTCAATGTTCACTTTTATACACGCTCTATCTCTGATATTGAGAACTTTATCCCATAAATATAGCGCACCTTAAGACTATATTTCTTATATATATATATATATATATATATATATATATATATATATACAGTGCGCTTCGATAAAAGTGACTCACCTGATTTTATTTTACTAAATGTTCTCTTCTCCGATGAAACGAAAGTTGAGCTAAATTCAAAGGACAAGTGATCTAAAATCCTAAGAAGAAGCTTTGAAAGCTCTTTGAATTTAGCAGTAAGTACTGTCAAGCATCCTTTCAGTATAATGTTCCGGGGATGCTTTTCTTTTCATGGAACTGGTTTCTTAAAACTTATTGAAAAGACCCTCAGGAGCGAGCAGTACAAGAAAATTTTAGAGTCTTATCTGCTCCCTTCTGCTGAAAGGGTGGAAATCGACCCCATCAAGCTCATTTTTATGCAGGATAGTGCTCCCTGTCACAAATCTAAATTTATGAAGGAATACTTTGATGAGAAGCAGGTGAGTGTTATGACATGGCCGCCCCAATCTCCCTGACCTCGACCCCATAGAAAACTTATGGAGCATTATAAAGTACAGGCTCTCGAGAAAGCAGTTGAGCAACAAAGAGGATTTGATTGTGAATTTCATATCCCAACGGAATTCAATGCTTGGAGATGACATTTGCCAGAACCTAATCAAGTCAATGCCAAAGAGGGTTGAAAAGGTTATTCAAAATAAAGGAGGAGCCATAGATTATTAAATATTTCGAACTATATTAACTATTATAAATAAATTATACCTCTATTATTCTTTATTTAAAGCTGTTCGGTTATGTTTCTATTGATTACTAGTTGCAGGAAATAAGTGTCCCTTTTTTTTGGCACAGAGTTTTTTCCCTAAATCTCATTTATATCCAAAATTATAATTATCAATACCTTAGGGTGAGTAAACTTTTTTACTAGGTAGGTCGGGAAGGAGTCTTTATATTAGTAAGATTAAAATTAGTTTCACCCCAAAAACAATAGGTGAAAAAATTTTAATTAAAAAAAAAAATCAAGTGAATCACTTTATCGAACAGCACTGTATATATATATATATATATATATATATATATATATATATATATATATATATATATATAATAATGGAATATGCATACACCTGTGTTCCCCCTCACTGGAATATGATTGGCTGGTGTCCGTCATAAATACAGACGGACGTGTAGGTACGACAGAGTTTAAGTCTGTGGCAACACCCATTGGACTACACCATTGGCTATTCTGTTGGTCTACACTTCTTACCTGTGACTACGACGAGTACCGGTCGATTACTTCTACCGTGTACTACTTGGTTACAGTGGCCCAAACCACTTAGCTACTTCGATCAAATATATCCCTTTCCGGTACATATCAATATATATATATATATATATATATATATATATATATATATATATATATATATATATATATGTATAAGTTATTGGTTGTTTACCGGAACAAAAACTGACCACAATTCTGACATAAATTAATGCTACTCTAATTAAATTTCGAAGGCAAAAATGTTTACAAAATGCTTTAATCGCTGGTTCATTCACAGTAAATTTGCTCTTAGGTTCACCATTCTTGGAATATTTTCTGTTATCAAAATGTTCGGATATTTAATTGCAAAGATGATGGGAACAAAAAGAAAAAGAATCTAGATGAAATGGACTATATTGTATGCAAAAAATATTTCTGAATTTTAAAAATAACCAACTATTATCGCTCGTGCGCATGTTTAGTTACGACAACGTAAACAAACCCAATCCGATGAAGTCCTAACAGATGAAACGCGTCACAAAAACTTCTTTAAAATTTGTCGTACATCTTTTCTTTCAAAACTGTTCTTGATATATAAAAATTAATATATATATATATATATATATATATATATATATATTATTTTTTTAAAAAAATTATAACATAAGTATGTTATAAAATCACTACAAAAATAGCCATTTTGTTTCAACACACTCTGTGTCTTAAAAAAATAAAAAAATAAAAAAAGATCACTTAATAAGACAGAGTGTGTTGAAACAAATGGCTATTTTGTAGTGATTTTATAACATACTTATGTTATAATTTTTTATAAAAATAATTATATCTGCTCTACTTTGTATTGAGCACTCTTTAAGAATAGTAATTGTTGGTTATTGGAATTCATTCCGTATATACCAATTATATACTTGGATATATATATATATATATATATATATATATATATATATATATATGGTAAAAATATAGCTTTATGGTATGAAATATATAAAGGCAAAGCACTCTAAATATTAACCACCCACCAAAAATAGTCAAGCCAGTAACACAATCAATTAATAGCAGGTTATCTGTCAGTTCTTCTAATTAAACCATTGTTATTGTAACCTAGAAAGGGTTACTGAATGAGGAATAACCAAAACGGAGGTTGGAAATGAAATGGTAATCTTTATAACATCAACAAAATACAATACTCGCCAGTGGCATGAAGCAGGTAAATCACTGCTAGTGGTGGACGACTTAGACAGCATATTACAATATTTACCTGCCGTCCCACGAGGTAGGATGTGGCACAAGGCCAAATTTAATGTGGGGAAATCCGAGTCCGAGGGCTCGGGCAAAAATTGCCCGTAGACCCAGCATACGCGGGATCGGATAACTGTCTACCTCCCCGGACGAGACTCTGCTCTTCGGTATAGGCTCGTCCGGGTTCCTCTCTGCCTTCGGACAGTGAGTTGGACACGACCAGAGCTTCCCACTCTGATAGTTCACGCTGCCAGCATAGACAAACATATTAGCCCTATTTACAATAGTGTCCAACGTATTTATGAGGACCGGGACATGCTCATTAGTGTTCATAGTTACGGTTTATAGAAATTGCTAAAAAAGGATTATAAAACAGTCCTAAAATAGTAGATTTTCGGCAACGTTCACATACACAGTCCACGGTGCAAAAATACAACATGAAAATAGTTTCACCCACCGTACAAGAAAAAACTTTAAAACAACCCTAAGACAAATGTCTATTAAACTCATGCACGCGGCCAGACTGGTTTTAGGAGAGTTGCGTACTAGACATTTGCGTCTCGGACAATTGCATACCAGGCGATTGCGTCCCTAGAAACATGCATGCCTGGATAATTGCGCGCCTCTGATAAGTTTTGAAGCTTTTAAAGGCAATTACCATATATTTTGAAAGAAGCATGGTAATAATCATACATTTTTAAAAAAGAAATAAAATTTTAAAAAAAATTAAAAGTTTATTTTTGTTTAAAAAGCAATGGTAGATTAACAGTGTCACTCTACAAATTGCCAGTACGTTTTTGTTTCAGTAGCGTTTTTCTTACGATAGTGGTAGCTGTAATTTTCCTCGTCCACAAATATTTTTCTACCAGTGTTCAATTTTCGGAATTTAGCCATGGATTCCAAATAAAAATATAATCTATAAAATCCAGAATCTATTAGATGTTTGTGTTACGCACTGCTGGAGTGAACTGAAACTGGTAGCCTAATTTTCTCTTGCTTTAGAAAATAATTTTTTTCTCTTTTTTATTTGTGGTAATTACCTTTCTGCATGTTTAGAGTAATTAAAGGCATTGGTCTGCAAATTTCTATATTAAACTATTCTTTACAAAAAATGGTAACTTCAAAAAATATCGGAGGTACGCGATTATTTATGTATTTGCTAGATTTGTCTAGAGACGCAAATGTCCAAGGATGCAATTGTCTCGTATGCAATTGTTCGGGACACAAATGTCCAGTACAAAACTGTCCATCCACCACACACAGTTCCCTTCATCAAGCACCTTTTACAAGATATTCGACAGAAGCACAGTAAAATCAATTACAGTTGCAACGCGAACATGGTACAAATAATAAAATAGTACAACAGATCTTGTGACATCTTCAAGTCTCCCCCTCTTCTTCCTAATTTCAGCTGTCCACTTTTGCAGAGTTAATAAAACTGGAGCGTCATCCCCTGATGTAATAACCATGTCAACACGAATATCCCTGTGGGCTAAACGTCCTTTTTCTTCGGGTACTTGATAACACTACGATGACAAGAGATTTCGCGACTATTTACATTTGAAGTCTCCATTGAACAGTCAGATGACAGTTTGGTTTGGTTTACGCCATATCAACCTCACTGGGTTATTGAATGCCGACAAAGTTTTTTTTGCTGGTAATAGTTTTTTTTAACAATGTATTGCTGGTAAAAACTTTTTCTTCAAATATATATTTTTGGTAATATTTTGCTTTAAAATGTATTGCTGGATATAATGCATTGCTGGTAATAATTCTTTTTACAAAGTATTTCTGGTATTAAAACCTATTTTACACTTTCATAGTGTTTTGACTCCAATTTGGGGTTTTACTATTTGCCCATAGCTGGGACCCTAACAGGTGCTACCACCCCGGGTCAGGGTGGACCTGGGAACACCAGCAATTAAGAGGTGGTTCCACGCTCCTCAAAACCTCCTGATCAAAGTTCTTGCTGTTGGACTTAATTTACGTCTTATGAGGGTGTAGTTTATCCTCATACCCAGGATGGATCGGAGGTCAGTTTACCTGAAAAGAAACAATGCAGTTATTAAGAAAGAATATTTTAAAATCGATCCATTCAAAACATCACAGCTATAGCATCACTCCCTCAAAGTCTGCCTATGAACTTTTCAGCCCGCCCTCGTACATAACACATTAGCCGAACAATAGACGGTAATAAACAAACGCAAATACAGAAAGGCTGTTTCTTATTTGTAAATAAAACAAAGAATTTCATATATAAAGTACCAACATTTATTCTTTGAAATGGAGTGCCTTGGAAACCACGGTGACAGAAAGCTTGTGTCATATTCCTAATTAATAATTTAAATAAGATGTTAAGTCAACAAGGAAAAGATGAAGAAACTGATTAACTTTTAATGCATAGGTACGCACATCATGGTTCGTTGAAGCCATCCCAGTCTTCCGTTACATGGAAATATCAAGCCCGCTTCTTTCGTTCAATAGAATGGCTGCTACATAATTCCAAACTGATGCGAACGTATCAAAGAACATGAAGTTTAGAAAGTATTCTCCTTATCTTTCTCTCTATATATTAATAAACAATATCCTATGAGTGTTAAAATCCCTAAGCTCCCATTCCTCATAATTTATCATCGAAATTTCCATTGTTTCTTTCCGGTTATAAGTAGAAGTATGTATCTGTTTTTCTCCCAATTTCCTTAAAACTCCCTCCTTTTGTTCATGATATTCTCAGCATCTATTTCTGTTGCCTTATGTCTCTTTTTTTATCCTTTAGGAGATTGCCCAACATTCGCTGCCATATAGGAGAACTGGTATTAAATAGACATTCAGATTTTTATTTCTAAAAAAAATTTTCTTGGACTGTCTATATTTCTGAAATGAGGTATTATGTACATTTTTTACATTATTCGGACTATTGTCCTCATCTTTGTCGCCATATTTATCACAACGTTTCGGCCGTTGTACGCTCCGGCCTTCTTCATGTCCATCTGAACCCTTTATTACGCTCACTGTGGTAGACTGTTCTAGTTCCACGTGCCATGTTTGATGGATGTCAGTTATCAGTTATCTCCTACTAATTTTCCCTCTGAAAGTTCTCCACTGCCTTAACCTGGTATTGAACCCACACTCTTTCGGCCCTGTTACTGGATCGAACCAACGCCTTTATCCATTGTGCCAAGTGTCCTCAAGGGGATAGAGCCTTGGATGGAAACTTGTCTAGGAAAAGAACAACACGTAGTGCACTACGTCGCTGTATTCGGCCCTTCAGAAAGAGTTGGTTCTGCGCAAAGATTTCACCACTATAATCAAATCATATGTGCTGGTGTTTGGGCTGTCGATTCCTAGGAACGAAGCTGCTTGACTCTCATACGATAGTCCACTATATATATATATATATATATATATATATATATATATAGATAGATAGATATACACACTTATGTAATAGGTTAAAACTCGAAGAAAGAAATGGCAGGAAGAAATCTGCCTCGTCAGTCATGTATCGAAAGATATATGATCGCCTACGCGTGTATCACGCATAGAACATGAACTGACTGACTGACTCCACAAGACGTTAAGAAACAATTTCGGTAAATTAAAAACTTGTTTATTCTCATATGCGCAATAAGTTGAGAAAATGATTTTGTAATGTTCTTTGCTTTTCATTTTTTGTTATCATTTCAACCAAAGTAAGCCACTAAGACGCTAGTGTGAGAGAACGTGACAAACAAAAAAAAAACATGAACATTAAGAACAATGAAACAATAAACGAACAGAAAATAAAGATTGACATTGCATTTAAATCTTTCAGGATGAAGAGTGACTGAAAATAGTTCGTGAAGCGAAAAGTGTTAACATAGAATCTACAGTCATATCTGCACATTTCAGCTGTGAAACGATGAGGCATTGCTGCTAGTCTGCACATTGCTGCTAGTCTGCACATTGCTGCTAGTCTGCACATTGCTGCTAGTACTGCACTTAAATTAATAAAATCTAGTTACCAAAGAGAAAATCTCATCAGAACAATTACCATGAAAATGTTTATACAGAAGACACAAAGAAGCTGCATTACGGTGGTTGGAAAGTGACTGAAGCCAAGATTAAAAAAAGCAATTCCATTTTGGAGGCGTTAAAATTAACAAGGCGTTTCTTGTTCCGGTTAACAAGAGATTAGGACCAATAACATTGCAGATCCTTCTTTGGATTTTATCAAGAGTATCTAAACACATAGCAGAAGCACCAGAACATATGTAGCCGCAATATACAATGCATGTATAAATGGTAGCATGAAATGTGAAGCTGTTGTGTTTCCATCTTTCAGATGAGTTACGTACGGCTTCGACAGACCCTGAATTGCGTGCCGCTTTTTTAGGAGTTTAATTGTTACTTTTGACTGTATAGATTATCTACTAAATACCTTATTTACATTCTTTCTTCGAATGTTTGTGACCATAGTCTCCAAGATGCTTAATTACTAAGAAAAATATCTTAGAACTTTTTAAAAAAAGCTTTGATCCTATCTGCATAATAATAAGTTGAATTTACTTTCATCACTTTTTACTGTAATTCTACATTTACCACAGTTTGGAATTATAAATCATTGTTATTGATTGAGTGATCTTTTCTTATCGGAAGCCACAACATACTTTTCGATTGCATAATTATTTTGGAGACAATAAGGATTTACAGAAACATGTTCTACTGATTGATTTATAGCTGCGGGTATATGGGGTGGATTCATACCTTTCCCAAGTGTACGCCTGTCATCTTTCACCATGTGGTGAACATGGTCAATGTTTTCCTCGGTGAGGCGCAGTATCTGTGTGCGTGCTCTTTGGTCGTAACGGGGGATACAAGAGATAGAATTTAGTTATTACTCTGAACAGTGTCGCCGTTGTTCGTGGCGATCTCTTTGTAGTTTTCAGCGCTGTAGCTTTTTGCGTGTGGCCGCGAGAAGGGGTCTTGACTTCTGTGCGTCTCATATCAAAGTTTTGCACACTGTCCTCAATTTTACAGACAAAAGACTTAGATACACACACACACACACACACACACACATATATATATATATATATATATATATATATATATATATGTGTGTATGAGTGTGTGGAGTCTAAGGATTTCTTTAAGATTAGATATATAATATTCTAAAATAACTAATAGATATACTATAATATATAAAAAATATACTATAATAGCATAAAATAAAATAATAAAAGTAATACCACCAATTGATATAAGTAAAATTACATAATTAGACGTACATCAAGGGTAACACAGTTTCTACCAGTACTGCTCGATAATAATCTCAAGCAATCACTATTGAATTTGAACTAATAATTCGATGGTCGACTCGGAGTTTCGGAAACATCACGAAACTCTAAGTCGATCTACGATAAGTATTATGATATTAAATTATTTCGAATTAATTAATTAAGTCAAAAGCGAACAAAGATATTTTAAAATTAATGAGTGATAGGAGCACAACATTGTAAACGATTAAAAACTTAAACAAATCTCAGAGATTATTTATATTGTTTATATTCGGATTATTGTTCCTATCTTTGTTGTAGTTATCGTATCGTTTCAGCCGTTGTGCCATCCGACCTTCATCAGGTGTATATTGCTCCGGGTAATTGTGAACTGTTCTTTTTATTTAATATACTAGACAATAACCTAGTAGATTAAAGCGGATTAAAGCGTTGGTTTGTGAATTTAGTGACATAGTAATTCAAGAGTTCACATTTCATGCTACCATTCATACATGCATTGTATATTGCGGCTACATATGTTCTGGTTCTTCTGTTATGTATTTAGATACTCTTGATAAAATCCAAGAAGTATTCTGTAATGTTATCGGTCCTGACCTGGCAACTTGACACCAGTCTCTTTCCCACTGCCGTAACATTGTCCCCCTGTCTTTTCTATAAATATTTTCATGGCAGTTGTTCTGTCATGCAGTGTGTACTTGGACTTAAAATAAGAACTAGATGAGATATCCCTAGACGGATGGCACAATGGCCGAAATGTTATGACAACAACAACAACGATGAGAACAATAGTCTGTATGTAAATAGTGTAAACAATGATAACTCTTTATGTCCGAAATTCAGAGAAAAATCTCAGAGAATTATCAACAATGAAATGGAAATCATTGAGATGATCAAATGAAAAAAACGTCAGTTTATGGATGTCACAAAAGTTAATGGGCAATATAGAAGAGAAGTGGATTGACCACCAAGAAGATGATGTTGCGAAGAGAAAAGATGCAGAATATTAAGAACATTAGCTGAAGACATGAAAGCAAACACAACATAACATGCATGTCAGCATCACAAAGAGAAATGTATAAGTTGGCTGAACATGCACCTGGAAATTGTTTTCTGAATAGTAATTTTTATTGATGAATGTAGAGCTACATCGGTTGGACCTGATGCCTGGACTAAAATTTAGGGCTTTTCTGTAAATATTCAGCCAGCACAACTAAGAAGGCAACAATTGGGAAGTAGAGTTATAGACTGAGGTAGAATTAATCTGGTCCTAAGAGAACAACGGACAAAATTAACAAACCACGAGCAAAAGCAAAAAGGGTCGATAGAGGTAAATGTTGAGAAAGATTTTTTGCGTGGACACAAAAGGGTACTGGCTGAAAATTATGATGTAATTGTTAAATAGATAAATGTTGTAACCTAGGGACGGTTACTGGATATGAATAATCACACGAATGTTGATAATGAAAGATAATACTTAGGGCAAGAACAACACATATAAGATACGCCAGCGGCGCGTAGAAGTAGTCAACTGCTAGAAGTGAATTCCACAATGAATCTCCAACTGCAGACCAACATACAGTATTTACTACCGTATTTGTGTGAATGGGAAGTAGAGATTCGACGCGACGGAGATGTGGTTCTACAGAAGGATGCTAAGGATATCATGGACCGATCATGTGAGCAACGATGAGGTCTTAGGTTACAAACAAGGAGAAGGCTTATACTTAACATCAGAAAGAGGCAGCAGAAGTTTCTGGGACAGATCATGAGAAATGGGGCCTGGAGAATCTGATATTCACGGGTGAAATAGAGGGTGAGAGAGACAAGGGAAAGGTTCGGTGCTCCGGCTATATATCTGGAGATTCTGGACGAAATCCAAAGAAGGATCTGTAATGTTATCGCTCCTGACGTGGCAACTCGATACCAGTCTCTTTCCCACTGCCGTAACATTGCCCCCCTCCCCACTTGTCTTTTCTATAAATATTTTCATGGCATTTGTTCTGTCATGCAATTAAATATCTCTTGCGACAAGGTGAATTACTTTTTGGGGGGAGCCGAAGTCAGTGAACACGGTATCTGAATCCTAGCTTTACCACACAAACTCTCCTTGGCATGAATACTATTAGATTGGCAATTAGGCCTCACAGTTTTACTGTAGAAAAACTAGATTTAATCATCATTACTATTCTAATATTTTCTTCAGAGTCTGTTTATATTTCTGAGATGAGGTATTATGTACATTATTTACATTAGTCAGACTATTGTCCTCATCTTTGTCACCATATTTGTCACAACGTTTCGGCCGTTGTACACTCCGGCCTTCTTCAGGTGGTTGGAATTTCGATCTAACCAACGCCTTTATCCACTGTGCCATGTGACAGGACCCAAAGAGTGTGAGTTCAATACCCGGTTAAGGCAGTGGAGAACTTTCAGAGGGAAATTAACAGGAGATAACTGATAAATGACATCCATTAAACATGGCACGTGGAACTTGAACAGTCTACCCCGGTGGTCGAAATAAAGGGTTCAGTTCTCTTTCTCTTATACGCCCAGTAAACCCCCTTGCGGTTGAGTGACATTTATTCCTTAGGGTGAATTTATTTCTTAGGGTGAAATGATTAAAAAAAAAATATAGTACTAAAAAGAATCTTAAAAAAAACATTGGTTAAAGATGTGGACGCAAAAACTTCCTCCTCTTGACAGAAGGAAACAGAATTTTTGATTATTACCAAAATTATTCTGTCTTGCAATTAAACATCTCTTGCGACAAGTAAAATTGAATTACTTCTTTGGGAGTCAAAGTCATTGAGCGCGATATCTGGATCTTAGCTTTACCACATAAACTTACGCATTTATTATTATTATTATTATTATTATTATTGTTGTTGTTGTTGTTGTTGTTGTTGTTATTATTATTATTATTAATATTTAAGTGAGATGGAACTTTTTCGCAGTTCAAGAATTAAAATTAATGTTGAACATTATTATATATTATTTTTGTGGAAGGGCGCCAATTCTTTGAATTCAAGTAACCATCAGAATTTTGTAAGTTAATTTAGTTTATCTATTTAGACACTAAACTACATTTCATAATTTTCACGGCAATTTTGTGCGCAAGTCGTGCCAAATTGAATCAATTACATAAAACTTGTCGTTCACTTTGGAGCAATATTTTACGCTTGCCATTTGTTATGACTGCCTTTCTATGTCAAAATAGCATTCGTTTTGGAACACACACAGTCACACACACACACACACACATATATATATATATATATATATATATATATATATATATATACATATATATATATATATATATATATATATACTTTTGACTCAGCGAAAGTTTTCGAAAAATTAAAATTATTTGATAATTTGAACTTTTACCTTCATTCTCTGAGAGTTTAAGACATGAAAACAAAAACTGTTTCTTCGTCGGAAGAGTATTGTATATTTTGCAAATACGCACTTTGGTATATATATATATATTATATATATATATATATATATATATATATATATATATATATATTTTTTTTGTAGTACAAAATTTAAGGATAGCTAGGTATAAGCATAATTTATATGGCATTTTAATGTATATTTTAAAAGCTAAAAAACATTCAGTTTCGTCCCAGCCTTATCAAGTTTATTTTTGCGATAAAAAAAATAAACGTGTAAATTTAATTGATATTAATGATAACCAATGTGGAGATATGAATATCAAGAAAGCTCGAGTCCAATAACATTCAGACCCAGTGAGCATTCCCTTTGTTACAGAGAGAAGGCCCACGGGATCTGATATACACGGAGTCTAGAACCTTGATATATGTATATTAGATCAGTTTGCCCAAAGCAAGGTGAAAATGTCATTTGGTCGCAAGGGGATACTGAGAGTGAAAGTGAAAGAGAATGAAAACACTTTAGAAGCAACCGGAAATCAAATCTTAAACAGGGATCAAGGGATAAACATTTGCTCCTTTTCAAAAGAGCGGGGAGTTGTGTGAACCTGATCATAGGTGAACTTCTTTATTCCTGTTGAGGAGAAAATATAGCAAATTGAACCTGGTCATGTGTCAGTTCATGAAGAACTTCCCGACAGCGTCTGTACACAAGGCCCAGCTTATGGAGGTGCTAAATAATGGTGCTTTGTGAAGGACCAATTTCTGCAGACGGCCCCCGTGTCCGAGTGCTAGTATTTGGCTGTTGTTCAACAATTTCAACCAAGGTCTCATCTTCAACCGAAGGTCTCCCTGGTTTGTTTTCCAGGCTGGTCTCATTTTCCTTGAAATAACTGAATCCGTTTTATGCCACACATTCGTTGACAGTTTCTAGGCATTAACTTCTTTTCTGCTGGCCTTGCTCTCAGTCCTTTTTTTGTGGTTCTAGTTAAAAAAAATCACCTCTCATTATAAAAGCTGTAAAATAAAAAATAAACAATTCATATTTATGTGTTTTATATGAAAATAAAACAATTCAGCAACAATTGAAAAACAAGTTGTATCAAATTTATGATATAATATGGAGATACATGCTCCCAGATTTGATCTTCTCCTAGACCAGTTGCCATCCAAGGCTATAGAACCCGGTCTATTCTGATAATTGTCCATAGCTGGAGGGAGAAGAAGATGATTAATACCTTTCCAAAAGGCATTAGCACCTAAGTGAATGTAATGGATTCGACTGGAATTCGATTTGGAACTCTGAATTCAAAACCTGCGGAAGGCTGTCTGTTTTCCGGCTTTGAAAAAGTGAAGTTGGTTCTGCAAAACGCTTTCACCAAAAAATAAAATAAAATAAAAAAAATCAAATCATAAGTGCTGGTGTCTGGGCTGTCGGTTCCTAGGAACTGAGTTGCTTGACCCTCATACGTCGAATACGGCGGGAGAGTCCACTACAAGTTGCCAACAATCTGAAAATCCGAAAAATGACTTATGCCTCAAACGCAAATAGCTTCTCTTTATTGAAATAAGCTTACGTGGCGGCTAAAAGAGACACATTTCTCCAGCGGCATTAGTAATCGACCTTTAAACCTCGACCTTGAATGTTGACATTAAATGTAGGTAGGTTTTTCAATACTAATATTTTTTCAATACTATTACACTGTTTCAATACTACTGAACAAATAATATAGAATAAACGAAAAGTCACTGTGAAGGCACAATAAGAATAATGCACTTTTCAAAGTGAAATAAATCTGAACTATAAGTAAAACAGAGACTAATATAAACCCATAGAAATGGTCATTCAAGTCAACATTGCATGATGACTGTTGGTTTCACGTCTTAACAGATCATCAGACCATATCAATATTCTATCGCCTCCTAAACAAAATATCAGATCTCATTTCCAAATAGATTCGAAAAATAATTCATAATACGTTACCTACAACTAAATCACAGCTCAAAAGAACTAGATAACTAGTAGACCATCTTTATTTCAAATGTCAAACTTTAGAATTGCAGAAAGTATACAATAAATAAATAAATAAATAAAACAATAAAATAAATATATAAAACAAATGAAATAATAAATGGCTGAAATGAATAAGAATAAATAAAAGTAATATTTTTAAAAAATAATCGAAATAAGTAAAGAATAAGCGAAAATACGAAACATTAAATAAACAATGCTTATATACAGAACGAATATTGACATGTGAAACTAGAGAGAGAAAGAGAGATAGAAAGTGAAACAAAGAAAGTTTCTTCAGTTTTTGTCCATTCGTTTCGTTATAGCGGAGTGTTTTTCTACGAAGAGTTGTTTTTCTTTTCTCTGTCGTCTGCAAACTGCGAGTTCCTTGATTGTGGAGTCGACGCCATATTCGACGTTCATTAGTTGTATTCTATTTCCTTCCTTTTAACATGGAGCTTATTTCTCTCTATTGTAGCGACTAATGTTTCGTCAGCGGTTTTCTTGTTTTATTTTGCTCGTATTATTGATAGTAGCAGTAAAGTTATTAATCTTATTTCTTTTTTTTTTCTTCCTTTGTGGACAACAGTATATTAGCGATTTTTTGTCTGAACGTAAACCATGGTTGCAAGATGGAACTCATATGGTGTTCTAATGTGGATACTTAGAGAAAAAAAAGAAGTTTCTCAGATTTCGCCGTAAACATAAGAACGTTTTCCTGATCGTAGATATTACTGCTCTTTGGAGCATGGATCGCTTGTGCCAGGATTGATATCGGGTGACCCCATCTGCACCTAAATATTGCAGAATGAATGCTTCGCATAGCATTAAGAATAGAATCGCCATTTTGTGCAACAAAAGGGAAAGAGACGTGTTCCTATTCGCATCAGTGATTTTCAAATTCTTCAGGAGGTAATTAACTTATGCATACATACATGACTCTCTCTCTCTCTCTCTCTCTCTCTCTATATATATATATATATATATATATATATATATATATATATACTTATATATATATAACTTATACACACACACACATATATATAATTTTCGTTAAAGACAACTGACAAGGTACTGCGAATAACCATTTGTTTAATTATATTCGTATAAATGTTTATATATATATATATATATATATATATATATATATATATATATATATACACACCTATGGGTAAATAGCAGGATAGACTGGGTTCTATAACCTTGATATCAACTGATCTAGGAGACGGACTACTCTGAATTCAAAGCACTTCAAAATGTGGGGTTCGTTCTGCTTCGCCAATATAATCAAATCATATGTGCTGGTTTGAAATGAGCTGCTTACCACTCATACGTCGAATACTGGGAGAGTCCACCATATATATATATATATATATATATATATATATATATATATATATATATATATCAATGTAAAATATCAATGTGTTCAAATGTTCTGCATATCCGACCTTTTTCGGCTATTCATTTAGCCATTATTAAGGTTTATTTGTATTTTATCTAGATTTATAGGGATGTCTTACTTCCGAACACTGTCATCACATTGTGGTTGTGTTCATATTTGATGTTACTGAAAGTTGTTTTTTTCTTTTTTATTATTAGTATTTCCATTATTTTTAGACATTTTTTACATGTGGATGAATCTATGGTACTTGTATCTCCTACAAATATGTTGCAGATAGAGTACAAGCTGTGTAATGGATAATTGCTCGGAATTGTTAAACGGAGAGCAGATATCCAATTCTAGTTGGTTCATTAGATTCACTTACGCGCAAATAATCTTGAGAAAGGTATGAATCCACCTCTTCTACCCCAGCTATGGGTTAATTATTAAGACGTATCGCTAAATCTTTATTATTTCCCCACCCTCATCAAAGTCTTAAGATATAAAAAAATAGTTTTAAATAAATTGCAAAGGGTTGATTAGCTGTAAAAAATATTAATCAATCAATCTATTTTATTATCGCTCTTGTTAAATGAACTATTTTGTTTATGAGTATTTTATTATGACTTTTTCTTCCTCTTCTTATTGTTGCTTTTTAGATAAGTTGTTTTCACAATTATTACTTTGATCTAGTTTTACTTATTATCGTTGATTAAGCATTTTAGCCATAATTATTTGACTATTTTTTACACTATATTAGATAAAAATTATTTTCGTTCGTTAAAAAAGCGTTTACTATTATCATTTTATTGCTAATTTTACCCGCTTATTATTGCCTTTGAGTTTAAAAAATTACGGTGTCTATGTTATTACTAATTTGTATCAATTTGTATTGCGTATTTTTACTCAGTCGAAGTCCTTTTAACCTCCGTTTTAGCGAGGCGGCCCTGAGAATATTAGAAGTCCTGCCAAGATTCATTACTCTGGCCAACAATTTTTTTGGCATATTAAGTGCGACTGTTTCTGGGATATAATGACGTAATCGAACCCAAGAAAAACATTGTTTTTCCAGTTGGCTCTAGTTTTTAATATGTTGCTGAAATACGTTTTACGGGTCTGACCACAATGATACTAATTGGATTACGGTGTTAATACTGCCTGGATATTTCAACAAAACCACATTTATTATGCCATTTAGGCTGCTAATTGGCAATTAATGTTGAATAAATGTATCACTTCTATTTAAGATTTCTGATTGCCTATGAATATTTAAAATATTATATTTACTCTACAGCATGCTTCTATTTTAATAACAACAAGAAGAGCCAGACAAATCTCTAGCAATGTCCTCATTTATTACAAGAGATTAATGAAAAATTATAAAGTAAAAATATAATTTCCAATCAAATTTCACACTAAAAGTAAACTAACAATATATGTAATTTTAGTTATTCAACATAATATATTACAAGCCCAATAACTTACAAGCTGATCAGGTCATTGTACTTTATTTCAACTGAAGGAAGCTTCATTTATATGACTTCTTTTGTTGAATTTTCTGAGGGAAACCATGCATAAAGTTACAGCAGTAATCGGGCATCATATGGACGTTACATCGGCACTTGGTACCGTTCCTCCCTAGTCTTGTTGGAAACGTTCTACCTGTTCTTCACTTACATCAACAAGTTTTTCAGCGAATTTGTCTAAATGACTAAACGCGTAATGGATTTTGATATTCATTCTTCTTCCAAGATTTCGGAAATTCTTTAGCATCACTTCGTCTAATTCAGGGTATTTACCTGTTTTTTTTGTTTGTTTGTTTGTTTTTTTTTTGTTCAGGAAGCCTTTATTAACTGAAACAAAAGAAGTACACGCAACAGCCTCAACCCCAGACATGTTGGAGACAAAATCTACATCGTTACCCAGTTTATTCTTTGTGTTCCATCAAAATTTCCTGCCTTCAGTTACTCATCTCTTAGACCAGGAGATTCTGAGTAGATGTAACCGAAACATGCGCTATCTTGATCTAATATCTTAACAAATTCTTTCATTAGAGCACAACTTGATATGTAGTGCGAGCAAGATGATTCGATCACGGTTAACCAGTGGTTTATTTACGAGACTTTTCGTCCCGCAAGCTCTTTACGAATAGGCCAAACCTTCTTTTCGCTGTACTGATCACTGTCTATGTTATCCCATGGACAAAGGAAACATGGGTACTTCGTAAAACCATCATTTTGCCCTAATAAAAAAATTAAAATGAACACTTATCAACTTATATTAATCATAACAGTTTTTGTAGAGCAATCTTTATACTTATGTAGTTCTTCTTCAAGATTACTGAATAGCAAATTGGGATAACACTAAACATGCCACCGCTTCGTTTATAGCTGTCAATAAATAAACACCATTCAGTCGGACTGTACTTAGGCAGTCTTATTGCTAAAAGAGGGCCTTGAATATTGTTGCAAAACATAGTCGTCTTTTTCGGTAAAATAATAAAGTTCTTCGTCTCTGTTACGGTAAAATGTTAGCTTAGCTTCAGGGTCAAGAAGACGATGCACACTTAGATGGAAGCCCAAAATATCAGCTGCCTCTTTTGACAAAGCTAGATCTCTAACCAAGCCATTCAGCTCTCCTTTTGCAGTCTGAAATCTGCCAAATACGAATGATAAATACTACTACTACTACTTTTACAGCTGCTGTCGGACACTACATCTATTGCTTCGGCAATAATCATAGTGTCATCATCTTGATCAAGATCAGGAAAGGAAGTAAAAACTGGAGCGGGAATATCACTACAATGTGGAACTGACCGTCTTGCGGATTCAATATCAGGATAGTGCCGAGTGTTGTTCTTGTGACGGTTCCATCCTGACATGTTCAACTTAACAATTGTCATGATGATTTTTGGGCTCCCGCCACACCATCTGTATCCTAGACAGGTACTAATATTAGCATTAGTGTATCTATTGATACACTAACACTGAATAAACGGAAATGAAATACGACATAAATACCTGTACACGATTAAAACATTTAATAAGATCTGTTCTATTTAAGGCAATTCTCTCTCTCTCTCTCTCTCTCTCTATATATATATATATATATATATATATATATATATATATATATATATATATATATTACTATAAATCCCTTTAAAGGTTATTATTAGCTGCTACTCGTTTTGAGTAGGCGCTCTTTTATATATATATATATATATTTATTTTCACCGACCGGACTGAATCTTTGATAAATCTTATTAAAGAAAAATTTGCAGTAATTAAAGCTGCACCCATCAGGGTAATGGGAGCTACCATTTAGCCCAGTGCGCCTTGCCGCTTGGCCACGAAGAGACAGACGCCAAGGCGAAGCCAATGTTATGCTTTCAAGTGAAATTTCTCCTGTCATAGATTTTTTTTTATATTTCTTGTATTATATTAGACAAAGAATTTTACAGCGATCCGCACGTGTCCCAAAACAGATGAATGTACGCAATGTATGTTCCAAGAACAAGCAGGTCTGAACTGAAGCACATAAGAAATTAACACAAATGTCTTACTTTCTCTGGCTTTCCTAACAAGTCGAAATAAAGTGGCTTACCGAAGTTGGGGACCCAAGGTCCCTTTTCTGTTCAACAAAAAGCAGTGAACATAATACCCGTTCTCCGCGTATGTGGATTTCATGAAATTGGGAAGATGTTAGCCGTTCAACGAACGAAAGCAAACCCCTAAAAAGCCAGTTTTGTAAAAGAGGCTAAATTAACATGTGACCACCTGGCACGTGATGTTTAGAAGACCCGCCTCCACTCTAAGAGAAAACAAATATTGTCTGTCTACAATTACGCTTAAAATTCATGATTAAAGTTTTGTATACTTGAAATATAGACACCCTATGTCACCGGCAGAGCCTGATACACAAATCCTGTCTGTAAGACTATTAGCAGCAGACTGTCTTCAGTAATATTTGTATCAGTAAGAAAAACAACGGTATTAAAAGCTTCTGCTTAATATTTAAAGAATTATACAATTTTAAAGAATGTAAACTGTTATATCCCAGACAGACAGGATAAACAAAGAATATAAAATAAAAGAGCGATTGTATTTTAAATAGAAACAATATTTATTTTTGGTCTCACCTTACTTGATGTATGTAGATGAAAAAGGATTAAAATCAATCCACGCGCGTGTGTTTAAACGGCAGCCATCTTGTTTTTCCCTATATACGGAAGTATTCTGTCCGGAAGTAATTTTCTGTATTCAAAATGAAGAATTCTTTTTCTTGGGTAGTGTTATCTCACCTAACATAAATAAACGACATTTAGAGAGAGAGAGCAAATCTAGCTTGTTCGGAGGAAATTAAATCACTGAAATTTTTTATGTCCAATATCTTGAAAAAGTAAAGCCAATTCCAGAGATTTAAGTACATTTTCGGATTCAGCGATCCTGATTTACCCTACAGACGTTCTAATATCCAGTGACTTATGAAAAAAATGTTGGCTAGTGTTATTGGTAACATAAGATATACAGATGTCACGGTGTCGATTGCAGAAACCGAAGGAACTCCAAGAGAAGGTAGTAAAGGAAAGCAAGAAGAAAGGACTAACGAGTAATTGTAAGGATATATAATGCATGGATGCCAGCAAGGGAAACAGGTCAAGGTATATTTCTGGTAATTTTTTCCCAAAAATGTATTGCTGCTAATAATGTATTGTTGGTAATAATTTTTTACAAAAATGTATTGCTGGTATTAAAACCTTTTTTTTTCTTTCATAGTGCTTTGAGCCCAGTTTGGGGGTAAACTATTTTCCCATAGCTGGGACCCTAATAAGTGCTACCATTTCGGGTCAGGGTGAACCGAGGAACATCAGCAATTAAGATGTGGTTCTATGCTCCTCAAAACCTCCCGATCAGAGGCCTTGCTGCCAGATATATTTTATCATCATACCCAGGATGGGGATGTTGTTTATCGTCATACCCAGGACGCCTTAGAATAAGAAGAAATAGTTGAAATTTCTAGAAATAGTTGGAATTTCTAGAAATAGTTGGAATTTCTAGAAATAGTTGAAATTTCTAGAAATAGTTGGAATTTCTAGAAATTTCTAGAAATAGTTGGAATTTCTAGAAATAGTTGAAATTTCTAGAAATTTCTAGAAATAGTTGGAATTTCTGTAAAGAGGAGAGGGGGTTTGGATAATTTGACATAGTTAAGGACATAGTTAAGGTTTGGGGGACAGAGAAAAACCTACTGAACCATCCTGTGTGAATGAACTGCAGAAAAAAAAAAGATTAGGATAGATAGATAAAATGGGTAGAATAATAATTTTTGGAAAATGATTTTACTACAAGTAATGCAATAAAGCCAATAAAACGTAAAAGATTACAGAGTTTGATTGACAATGACGAAAAGAAAACATTATTAAGGAGAGAGAACAATAAAAGAACAAGATTTATGAAGGCAGGGCACGATGATAGCCATTGTATTTAAATTTTTGCAGACCAAAGTTGACTGAAAAGTAAAAAGCCAGAAGAGACTTCTACAAGCGAGAAGTACAAGAGGAAAAACTAGTAACACAAAACGCACGGTTACATATAGCCATTTCACCTGCAAAATGATGAGACCTAGATGCCAATCTAGTACTGCGCTTAAACTCGTGGTATTGGTGCCAAAGAATAAAAGTAATATTTATTTTGTGTCACAAGACCAAAAGGTATGATAGGGAAGGCTGGTTCTTAATCTGTCTTATCTTAAACTTAACCACAATTACTCACTATATATATATATATATATATATATATATATATATATATATATATATATATATATATATATGGATACTCGTTTTTGAGTAGGCGCTCTTTTTATATATATATTTATTTTTCACCCACGGGCCTGAATCTTTTATCTTATTAAAGAAAATTCTAGTCTTCAGCAGTAATCAAACCTGCGCCCGTCAGATAATGAGAGCTATCATTTAGCCTAGTGCACTTTACCGCATGGTCACGAAGAGACAGACGCCAAAGAAGCCAATGTTATGCTTTCCAGGAAATTTCTCCTGTCATAGATTTTTTTTAATCTCTCCACAGTTTCATACCTGAAAGAATTACTTTTTTTAAATATATATATATATATATATATATATATATATATATATTTTGTATATATATATATATATTAAAATGATTAAATAAAGACGAAATTGGGAATAATATCGTTCATTTTTTATCTTCATCAGAAAGTTCTGGGAAATTTCTGAGAAAGCTTTTGATGAAGTTAAATAAAATCGAAACATGTCTAATTTATAAACCTTTTTTCTTTGTGTTCCTTATTGAATCATTCCATGGGATTTAATCCATATTTCGTCAGTTCATCTCTTTCTCATTCTCTCTTTCTCTATCTCTCTCCCTCAATATATATATATATATATATATATATATATATATATATATATATATATATATATATGTAAAAGGTGTTCAAGTTAAATTTGCCAGTTTTTATAGAGAAAACAAAGTGGAAAAAAAAGAAAAGTCATATACAGATTATAATAATCAAAGACAAAGAACCCAGCCTCAACATCTAAAATGGCCCTGACACTGGAGACTGACACATTCGGCCTTAATAGTGTCCTGAGTGAGAGCCTCAGTGCCTCCTAAATCCTGACTTCTGACTTCTTCTGGTGATAATATATATATATATATATATATATATATATATATATATATAAAAAAAAATCCGTGGGTAAGTAATCCAAATAGATCCCATTATATATATATATATATATAAAAGTGAACATTGAAGTCAACACTCAGAGGCGACAGGCTGTTTCATGCTAGATGCAATCGTCAGGCCGACGTTTGCGTCTAACATGAAAACAGACTGTCGCCTTTAATGTTGACTTCGATGTTCTTTTATATTTATATTTACATACGCTCTGTCTTTTGATATTGAGCACTTTTATCCCATAAATATAGCACACTTTAATCTCTTCATATATATATATATATATATATATATATATATATATATGTGTGTGTGTGTGTGTTTGTATATATATATATATATATATATATATATATATATAATAAAAAGGAAGAACGTTAAAAAATCAAAAAAACAAAAAAACAATAGAGTTTCGTATGAAGCAAAGAAACATCACAAAATGTGTTCCTAATCAATCCGAGATTGCGTGTTCTTTAGGCATTCAAGCCCTTTAGGGATACTTGAAGGAAGCTTCCTGCATCTCGAAATGTCAACATTGTCTCATTCCTGCTTGACGGTATACTGAGGTTTATCTGCTTTCCCATTCTTTCTTCCATCCTTTTTTTGGTGTGCTGAATATGCACCCAAAAAGGTTATCTCCGATATTTCATTCTGAACATTATCCATGCCAGGATAAAATGTCTTATTGCTTTGACCTCTGGCCACATTGTTGTTGCTGATTTCGCTGTATTTTGGGTGAAAGAATCTTAGGTCATCTTCCTGCGACTAACTTTCGGATCCGAGGATACGATCCTTTCTGCAATGTTTCCGTTAATCTTTAGCATTTTGACGTTTGATAATAGTTCAACATCAACTATCGAAATTGAACCTGATCAAATACGCAGTTAGCAAAATGTTTGGGAAATGTTGGCTGATGTATATTAGGGCAGGCTGATTTTTCACTTTTTTAGTTAATCATCGTTGCACTTGATGCAAAAGCTAGCGTTTGATATGATAAGGACTGACACAAAAAATAGATTCATAGCGTTTACCATTTAGTTTTCAATATCATCTGAAAAGAATGTACAGAAATATTTAATTTCCGTAGATTTTTATTTAACGTGATTTCAGAATTATATTATTTCAAGAATAAATCCAAAGTTGATATTTCTTATTAGATACATTGAATGGAAAATATATTCAAACCAGAATTCTAAAAAAAATGGCTACTCAGTGAATAAGATGTTACACCATTTGTTAGGTCATAATTAATAAAAGTAAATGTATTGATAATGTATATAATACAATGATGCTGCTGGACAAAATGTTTTAAATTTGCAGTGCTTATTAAAAATCGATCTAAAGCTACTGCACTATAATATCATTTCACTAAATTGTTCAGTATAACTTCCTTTTCAAGTAAATGAAGGTTTTATTTGATGGGACGATGATTTAATAATAATGTGCTTGTGCCAAGAATCTTGCCCATATACAATTTCTGAAGCTTCAGGAAATTATAAATTTTATAAGGTTTCGCTGATCACTGGATTGAAAGATTTTTTCAGCAAAAAACGATAACGATTGGAAAAAGATTCTGTGTCATTATTTAATATGTCAATCCCAAACTTTCAAATCGAGTGCAATATCATGCTTCGAAAATTTAGTTTTCAATATCGTCTGAAAAGAATGTACAGACATACCTAATTTCTGCAGATATTTTTTGCTTACAAAGTGACTTCAAAATTTTACTATTTCAAGAATAAATCCAAAGTTGCCATTTTTTATATTAGATACATTAAATGGAAAGTAAATGGGGTTTCATTAAGACGGGTCAAATTCAGCAGTAAATTACTCAGTGTTACTGGTTAAAAAATATTTATTTCTCTATTGAATTATGTTATTTAAGTCATGGCAATTATGCGTGAAAAATAATACCCCCAAAATGTCCGCCAAATCTGAAAGAAAAAGAAAAAAATCATTAGACGCTTAAACTTAATTCACATTTAAAATCGATCCAAGTTATTGGAACACCCTTTATATTTAAGCCTGAATTCTAAAAACAAAATGGCAAATCAAAGAATAAGATATTACACGATTTGTTAGGTCAGAATTAATAAAAACAAAAAATAGATAATGTATATAACACAATGATACTGCTGAAAAAAATTATTTTAAATTTGAATTGTTTATTGAAAATCTCACTCAAACTACTACTTTAAGCAATAAGTATATATAATTACTCTCTCAGCTAAACAGAAGAATCGTGATGAAATCGATCATAAACGAAAATGACATGTTCATCATTAATTAATCATAGCTAATGATCGGAAGCTCATGAGGTATTGAAATAAAGTTCAAATATATATATATATATATATATATATATATATAGGCTCTCACTCTGGCCAGTACAAAATGGCTGCAAACTACATGAAAACTGCCGTAGAAGCATGAAAAAATCGATTATTTCTACTATCAATGGGAGTTGGGAAATGCAAAGTCGGTCTTGGCTTTCTCACTAACTTGGAGCATGTGCATGCAAATTTTGGTGCAAATCCGTCGAAAATTGCGGCCGTGCATTCGTTACACACACACACATCCTGCCTTTTACATATATATATATATATATATATATATGTGTGTGTGTGTGTGTGTGTGTGTGTGTGTGTTGAAATATGTTCCATCTTCGTAAAATCGCTAACTGCTCACGTACAGTTACATTGTATCAAAAATTTTCTATCAATTTGACATTATACCCGGTAAATTTGATTCCGTTTTCTATAACATCTTAACCTAGATGGTTTTCATTGGCTAAACTTGATAACAACATATCGTGTTTCTCTTCATCTTTGTTTTTCTTCTTTTCTTCGGAAGAAGGATTTTTTGATACCTTTTTTTTCAGGAAAAAAAAAAATCTTATATCTTTCTACTCTTCCATCTTTTATTGTTTCTCTTCTTTCTTTTTTTCTTTCTTTTTTATTCTATCTTGTCTTCCTCTTTTCTTTTCTTTTTCTACTATAACTTGTGTATTTCTTCCTTTTCCTTTTGTGAAAATTGTTTTTTATGTCTTTCTATTTTTTTTTTTTAAAAAAAAAGAGATTTTGTATAGATAGTGTTTAAAAGTTATTATAACCATCATTTATCACTGTCTGATGAGATGCCATGTTGTGCATCGAAAAAATAATGCATTTTTGTAGTAGTAATATGCATCTTCGAATTTTAGATATTGAAAAAAATTAAAATTCTTAAAAAAGTCTATATAAAAGAGAAACATTTTAAAATCCCAGCATCCATCATTCGTCCGCATGTATAGTTCGATGAAGTCCTCAAGGACGAAGCGCGTCACAAATAAACTTTTTCCAAATTGTCATAAAATTTTACTATATATATATATATATATATATATATAATTTTGTATTTGGGAACAATCCCTCTTATATATATATATATATATATATATATATATATATATATATATATATATATTTTCATATATATATATGTATGTATATAATTTTGTATTTGGAAACAATCCCTCTTTTATACAAGTTTTGTTAAAGACCACTGATAAGATACTGTGATTGAGATTTTTTTAAAAAGTTCTCTTGTGTTGTATTTTTTTCTCTTGTTTTCTTTCCGAACATAAAATGTGCAAATATTGGCCAATTGTTCTGCATATCCGAAAGCTTTCAGCTATTCATTTAGCCATTATCAAAGATGATTCTTTTTATTTTTAACTAAATATATGGGTTTTATGTATGTATCTAGGGTTATAGGAATGTTTTATTTTCCGAACACGATCATCACATTGTGGCCGTGTTCATATTTGATGTTATTGAGTGTTAGATTTTTCTATTTTATTATTAGTGCTTCCATTATTTGTAGTCTTTTTTACATGCGGATGTGGCTATTATATCTTGTATTTTCTCCAAGCATTTTGCGGATGAATTTTGATAGGATTCCATGTAAATATTTACTCTGTCTCCCACCACCCAGGACGAGATGTGACACACGGTCTCTTTTTAGGTGGGGACCCGAATGCGTACACCCGGGACAGGAACAAAAATTCCCCTCAGTCCCCGCAACCGTCGGTTGCGCTGGCCTCGGTGCGAGCACCGATCCCTCCCTCTGGTGCAATGGAAGGGCGCGGTCTCGGGCAACTGTTCCCCAGGGCTGGGCACCTCTTCAGTATAATTTTCCTCAGTTGCCACTCTGTCCTTTGACAGAGAAGCCCCTGAGCTCACTCTGTCCAAAGACACACACAACTGAGAGATGATGAATAGACGTGAATCTAGAAAAAAGAGAAAGTTCTGCGATAGGATTTTATGTATGTTTAAATGAGTCGTATAATAAAGTATATATCCAATATGTGGTGCAGTTCAATTTATATTACAATGAATTATTCATATATATATATATATATATATATATATATATATATATATATATATATATATATATATGAGGATTGATTAATGTCCATTTTTTAGTAGCTTATTTTCAAACCGATTTATCCAGTTTCCGTCACATTGCGTGTCATATCACTTCCGGGAGAAGGTAATCACGGTTCTCCACAATTTGATCATCGGTGAGTGTTCTCTCACGGTGGCCCTGAGCCTTGAGCGCTTATCAAGCCTAAAACTTGCCCCAAAAATCAAGTGGAATTCGTACATACGATCAGGATGCTGGAAAAATGGTCGGTTTCTATACCGCTCCAGGAAGTACCTGACTCCTCCTACTATCCTCTGCCTTTACAAGAGCCAGTTCAGGCCCAAAAATGTAGTACAGCTGCAATGTATCGATAGAAGCTGCACAGTCTTCCCTTTCCAGTTTCGACAGCGTCTCTGTGAGTGATGAGCTGTTTACCATCCTAGAACAACTTCCTACAGATTAAACGTCGCAAGCCTATCGTTATCTCTGTTGAAATTGTCCAGATGAACTACTTTCCAGTTCCCAAACCTTAATAGCTAAAACCCGCCATGCTACACATAGCGAACCGCTATATTTGTATTCCAATGGTGAGATATAAGTTTCACTAGAGCTTCTTCTTTCCACCAGCCACTTTTCTGGGGAACAGACTCCCAGTATGATGCGTCCCCAATAAATACAATCAAATCTCAAGTAAACCGTTATCTTCCACGCATATCTCCATAAACTGTCATTTATTCTGTAGCCCTCTACCTCGAGTGACTCTTGGGCTTTTTATAGAGTGAATATCATTGTAAAAGAAATTATCTCTAAACTGTTTATTGCTATTATTGTTCTTTAGAAAATTAGTGTTTGTTTTTGCTGACTTCTGCACGGTCTGGAATACAAGGAAAGCGAGATAGATAGATAGATAGATAGATAGATAGATAGATAGATAGATAGATAGGAACGGGCCGAGATAGATAGATAGATAGATAGGAACGGGCCGAGATAGATAGATAGATAGATAGATAGATAGATAGATAGATAGATAGGAAGCATTGCTTTTTAACCGATAGGTGTGAATGTTCGATCTCCATGATTATTAATCACAACTGACTTAAGGGCATCGACAAGGAAATAACTTATGCAGAAAAATATTTGTTGTGCAAGGTAAATGCTATTTCCTCGTTTCACTCCAGATTTATTGATGTAATATAGACGACGCCGTCACATACACTGCCTGAGATATGTTTACGACGACACCACTCAGTCCAGTTCAGCCTTCTGTGCAATAATGGAAAAAGCGCGCAACCGAGACAATCTTATTTTGAATCTCGTCACAATTCACTAGAAATGATTACTTAGACATTTATCTTTTCTTTTTTTCTTATCGGAGCATTTCGGCCAGTCTATTTCTTAGCTTTCCTGGGAGGGGGAGATTTTGTGTCTGGCAATTTTCAAGAAATTTGGGGCGGACCTTGCATTTCATCTAGGGAGGTGTTGTTTTCGTCGCTCGTGGAAATAATCTGGTTATCTTTTGAAACACTTACACTACTCCAGTCGATCAGGGGCTCAGTGGGCATAAATTCATGAAGATGGAAGAAGGAAATTTTATGCTTGCCTCTTTTGAAATAAACATTCGAATTTTTGGCCTCTGAGCTCGGGACTCAAACACAAACAAGCGGCAGAAAAATAAATATACGAACATATATCTCATCCATATATATATATATTGTAATCACATCAAATTCATCAGACCTATAAATTCAATATATATATATATATATATATATATATATATATATATATATATATATATATATTACTTTAATTAGGATTAAGATACTTTTAGTAAATTTTAAAATTTGTAGTTTTTTTCAAACTGTTTATGGTATCAGTTTGTAGCTTACTGATCATTTGTGTGCATATATATATATATATATATATATATATATATATATATATATATTATATTGAATTTATAGGTCTGATGACTTTGATGTGATTACAATTCCAATGTAATAAATTATTGACATGGAATATTAGTGTTTGAGCCTTTTATATTTTTATATTATATTCTTGCTCTGTCCTGGCATACCCTGAAGATCCATTTAGGTGAAACCTAGTTAGGTACCTTCTGGCTCACTAGTATTTTATATACTCTCCTCTACTTAGTGTATTGAGCACTTTACGTCTTTTCTTATTTTACTCGATTGTTTTTTTTCTTTGGACTAGAAATTACGACAATGGGCGATTTTCTTCGGCCTCCACGGATGTTTTTAATTTTTTCTTTTTTTCCAATGTTTTTCCAGATACCAGTTACATCAGTCGAGTATAGACATTAACATACTATATATATATATATATATATATATATATATATATATATATATATATATATATATATATATATATGTCATTTTGATAGATACAGTTTATTTAAGTAAATGCTCTGTTTTTTAAATAAAGAGTATTAATTACATTTCCCCGCTTGAATGTTCGAGAAATTTCGTGGGAATTATGTACTTTTCCAACAGGAATCGAACCTGTAACCCCGATGGTAACCATCATTTGATGTGATGTGCTGTTAACCATTCAAGCACAAAGAAACGTATGTTTAGAAATATCTGAATTACTGTTTATAAACAACAAATCTTCGACGATCATTCCCGGATTATCATATCTGCTCACGAAACGTACTTTAACGTAAACATCGAAAACATATTATAAAATGGATTAAGTCTGACAATTATTTAATATATTTTCAGTTTATACGTTATCTTAATATTTTGCCATTTAATAAATTTCTTTAAATTAAAGTGATAAAATTGATATTTAAATGTTAAGTAATCTTTTCATATATTTACACTATTTTTAATTTTATTTTAATACTGAGTACTACATATAAAATATCAGCTGTTTCATTGATCTTAAATTGTATATATATATATATATATATATATATATATATATATATATAATATATAATCGAGATTCGACGTATGAGGTCAAGCAGATCAGTTTCAGAAAACCGACATGAGATTTGATTATAGTGGTGAAGGCCACGTGCAGGACGATCCACACTTCTTGAAAGGACGAATACAGAGACCTGGTGCACCGAGTGCCACAAGGTTCCCAAACGACCCTCCGCAGGTTTTGAATTCAGAGTTGTCCTTCTCCTAGACCAGTTGCCATCCAAGGCTATAGAACCCAGTCTGTCCTGCTATTTACCCATAGCTGGAGGGAGAGGAAGAGGATTCATACCTTTCCCAAGGGTATTAGCCGTAAGTGAATGTAATGGAATTCGAACTCCGATTCCTCAATCTGAGCCGCTATCCATTACTCCACCGTGCCTCCTCAATAGACTGGTATCCTCGGATTCGAGTGGCTGCGTCATTTACACTACTGTGGTATGTTTGGGTTAGTAATTGTGGTTAAGTTTAAGATAAGACAGATTAAGGACCAGCCTTCCCCTATCGCCACCTTTTGGTCTTGTGACACAAAATAAATATTACTTTATTCTTTGGCACCAAGACAACGAATTTAAGCGCAGTACTAGATTGGCATCTAGGTCTCATCATTTTACAGTTGAAATGGCTATATGTAACCGTGCGTTTTGTGTTAACAGTTTTTCCTCTTGTACTTCTCGCTTGTAGAAGTCTCTTCTGGCTTTTTACTTTTCAGTCAACTTTGGTCTGCGAAAATTTAAATATAATGGCTATCATCGTGCCCTGCCTTCATAATTTCGACTGGAATTCGAACTCGGCTCTGCGATTCCTCAATCCAAGCCGTTATCCATTACTCCACCGTGCCTTAGCATGTAAGGTTTTATTTTCCCTTTTTAAGGAAACACAACCACATTATTTTTTAGAAATCTCTCCCCCTCTCCCTCCCTCTCTATCTCTCTACCCCCTCTCTCTCTCTCTCTCTCTATATATATATATATATATATATATATATATATATATACCGGGTCTAACGGTGTAATATTTCCATCCCATAAAATGTTTAATATCTCAAAAAGCAATAAACTAATTGAATTGCTATTCCCAGGTTTTCAGATACGACGGTCAGAGATGTTGACACCGTTTGTTGTAAGAATCCCTGAAAATCGTTTTGTGTCAGCCCCACTGCCTTCCCAAATGAGCAATGGTGATAGTAAAAAGATCATTCTGGCCTTCAGTAATAGTACCAACATTGATACTCAGGTTTCCATTTTCAAACTCCATTCAAGAACCATCGAGAGAATTCTGAATAAGTTAAAAAAAAGGAATTTTAGAGAGGAAAAATGGATCAGGAAATCACAATAGGAAGAAGGGTCATCATTTCAATTTAGAAATAAAGAGATCAATAAGAAAAGATCCAACTTAATTCACACGACGTTTGGCACATGAGACAGGATTTTCAGCTATGACAGTCCAAAGAGTAGTGAAAAAAGACATGAAAATGTAATCGTACGTGTGGCAACTTGTTACTTCTGAACAGAAAGTAAGAAGGTTAGAGAAGGCGAAGATCATCTTGAATAAGTTGGAAAATGATTCTTGAATAATATATATATATATATATATATATATATATATATATATTTAATATCAATTTCAAATTTTATATATATATATATATATAAATA
This sequence comes from Acanthosepion pharaonis, assembly GCA_903632075.3. Taxonomy (NCBI): domain Eukaryota; kingdom Metazoa; phylum Mollusca; class Cephalopoda; order Sepiida; family Sepiidae; genus Acanthosepion; species Acanthosepion pharaonis. Next base: position 924,776 of record CAHIKZ030004634.1, on the reverse strand, counting down.
ATTTCAAATATATATATATATATATATATATATATATATATATATATATATATATATATATTTGAATTTAATTTCAATACTTCATGAGCTTCCGGTCCTAAGCTATGAGTAATTAATGATGAACATGTGATTTTTATTTATGATCGATTTTATCACGTTACTTCGGTTAACCTTGGAGAATAATTATGCATTCTCAAAGTAGAATCCATTAGTGTCATAAAATCCTCGGAGAATTCCAGTAAGATATCTTTAATCATTTTTGAGATTCAACGGTTCGAAGCTTAATCCAATAAATTGACAATTTTGCTTTTACACGATTTGGACAATTTTGATGTTACACCAACTATATATTATATAATCATAAAGTTCTTTGTAGGTATATTTTATTAATTTTCCCACTCTTTTGATAAGGTATCTGATATCAGGTTCGAAGCTGGACAAGTATTGTTCGTATTCTGAGCGTTTTCAGCTTTCAGAAGCCATTCCCAACGAAAGATTTGCTTTGCTCAAAAAACAAAATGGAGATTTTTTTAAATTAATGGAGCAAAACAAACATAATGAAATTGGCTTATGAAAGCTGAAAGCCCTTGGAATTTACAATATTTGCTCATCCTGGATCCTGGTATCAAACAGTGTGTCAGAATAGCGGAAAATTTTAGTAATACTACGTAAGAAAGATCTTGATTAATTTCTAATGCAATTTGTATCAAAGAGAAATTGCTGCCTATATATTTACACACACACACACACACACACACACACACACACACATATATATATATATATATATATATATATATATATATATATATATATATATATATATATAAGAAACAATTATTAGTCAGAGTTAAAAAAAAGAAGAAGCAGAAACAGTTGTAAATGGTGTTCCAATAACTTGGATCGATTTTAAATATTAAGTTTAAGCGTCAAATGATTTTTCTTTTTCTTTCAGATTTCGCGGACATTTTGGGCGATATTATTTTTCACACATAATTGCTATGGCTTAAGTAAGATGATCCAATAGAGGAATAAATAAATGTTCACCATTAACACTGATTTATTTACTGCTGACTTCGATCCGTCTTAATGAAACACCCAATATTAAAAAGAGATCAATACACATATAAAGAAATAAAAATCTAGCATAGAGAGCTTTTAAATTTAAAGAAATTAGAAGATCAACCAAACACGATACCTTGGTTTCCACCTTTCGGTATCCTCAGGCGATATAGGCTAAATGATTTCCTAACGTTTTATTAATTATATATGTTAGGAGAAAATGAATAGAATTGGGGGAGTAAGGCAAGAATATTGAAATTGTATTGGCGTTTTGTCTTTTTATTCTAATTCTCAATTGGAAACTACAATAAAAAGACAAACGCCATAGTTAAAGTGCGGCAAGGTATCGTTAACAGTGAAACATGTAACTTTAGAGAAAAAAATAAATGTGCATTGGATGGAGCTTGCAAAACGGAATGAGTAATTTACAAAGTGGTAGTAAAAGATATACACGGCCAAATAAAAATATAAATGGGGGTGTACTGAAAGCGGCTTCAAGAAGGGATGGTATAATCCCAAGTCATCATTCAGGCTAGAAAGCTTTTGGAATTGTACCAGACTATCCCGCCATGTGTTGGGAATTAAAAGAAAAATAACAAAGATCCGATTGTAAACTGAAAAATATTAAGAAGAGCCAAGACTTATAGCAATCGTATTGATAACTGCAAGCTGTGTCAGGAAGAAAGTTAACGATAATGACATTTCCAGACCCAGAAAAATAAACTAACTGAAAGATCTTAAATAATGTCACGATGTATACACACGAGAAAGTATTTTTTGAGTTCATACGAACCAGAATGAAATTATGTACAATTAATTTACTCTTTAATCTTTGTATTATTGACTAGAATGCTTAATATTTGTATTATTCACTAGAATTTTGAATGATTCTATTATCGACTAAAGGAAAAGAATTTTAAGGAAAATTCTAGTCAATAATACAAAGATTCTTTTCAGGTTACATAGCAGTACACAGCTCATCATTAAGGAAGAATTCTTTATTAAACACTATTCTCCCGCTATCAATCTTACACTATTTAGCAGTGGAGACGACGCGTTAAAAGTGTTAAAATGGAAGTTTTGCCCCGGTCTACTGGGCGCGAATAGCAGTTAACCGCCATGAAGCAAAGAAACCGCTTGCACTCCACACTGTATGATTACTATATATCAACCATGCACAGTTTTCACCAACAAAAAACACAGCCTTGTTAACGGCTAGAGAATTAACCGAAAGCACTTGGAAAAATTATAACTATTGACAATTCCAATATTTTTACCCCTAAAAAAAGGAAAAATGTTAGATTGGAAAAACTCAATAGAAGCTTAATTACTTCTTCCTTGTCGGTCGTTTTTCATATATATATATATATATATATGCGGCGTATCAAAAATACTTTTACAACAATTACAAGCGGTTTCCTCGCATCAAAAAAAGGTAAAATGTCCAAATAATCATATGTTCAAAAGGTCATCGTTTTACGTTAACACACTAACAAATGTTCAAAATCCCCTCCGTTTACTACTACTACACACATGCAGCCGTCGGATCACTGTCTGGCGGATCCTTTCCAATACTCCAACACGGTTTCGAATGTTTTCGCAGGTCCCCATAACACGTTGATGAAACGTATCTGTATTATTAATGTCTGCTGCGTGCATCAATTGTTTTAAGTGGTTCCACAGATAAAAATCCAAAGGACTGAGGTTGGGGGAACGTGCAGGCTATGGAAGCGGTCCAGTACCTGCCTATTCATCCTTCATGATAGACGTCAGCCAGTGCATCGTGAACAATGTGACTAAAATTTGCTGTAGCTCTATCATACATAAACTACATGCGTCTTCGTATTAGCAGGGACACATCCTCTACCAGGTTTGGAAATGCGTTCAAAATAAAGTCCCTGCAGAGAGCTTCTGTAAGACGTGCAGGGAGAACCTACCAGACAGTCACCTACGATTCCAACCAGCACATTAATCGTAAACTGATGCTGGTGTCTAGCCTGTATTGCACCATGGGGATTCAGTTCCGCCCACAAATGTTGGTTGTATGAATTTGTTATTCCATCTCTTCCAAATTTTGTCACTTCCGTAAACAAGATTAAACAGATCAGCGGTTTATGCAAAAAACCATCGACAAACGTTCTCCTGTAGTGAGTGATCTGAAGGCGAAAGGCCCTATATACATTGAAAATGATATGAATACCGTAGCTATTCTTGACGTACCCCCAATACAGTACTATGAGATGTACGACATGTTAGAGTCACTTGTCGTGTGCTGATACCTGGGTCGTCTCCGACAGTCTGTAGAATGTGTTCTTCGTGGTCAGGCGTACGAGCGGATCTCGGTTTCTAGGATACATAATTTGTGGTGCTACGGATCAACGCGACGATAAACAATAGCAACGCTTGGATAACTCTGCTGCCTCCGGTTTGAAAAGGCAATCTGATACAGCCGTGCAGACTCGCGTACATTACCATTCGCGCGGCCGTATGTTAAAATCATATCTGCCTCATCACGATATGAATATCGTGTCAGTGTTAAACGGACCACTTCTCAGTTAACTCACTACTACACACTTTAAACGTAGAAGACAGACTAGTCACAAATGTACACGAATGACAAATGTTATCTAGTCTCAATGGCAACAACAGCGCCATCTACCGTGAGCTTTTTTGAAACGTAAATACTTAAGAACGAGGGATTTTCGGATATAAGTTTATATGGACTGCTGTCCTTGTTTTGGTCTGAGGAACCAGTGCCCTCAAAGTGTGTACAAGTATTTTTGATACACTCTGTCTCTGTATCTCTGTCCCTCTCTCTCTCTCTCTCTCTCTCTATATATATATATATATATATATATATATATATATATATATATATGAAATCCAGTTGATATATAATACAAGGGAATCCTATTAATATATTATAAAATAGAATATTAAAACTGATTCACAGAGAGATAAGGATTACTCCATAATATTGATGATCATCATTTCACCTTGCAAATTAAAATTAAATTAATGGATTTTCAAATCCATCAGGTTAACAAGAAAAATCAAAATAAAACTGGCTGAAGACTAATTTTAATAGCCAGGCAGGAGTAAAGGAAGGAAAAACGGAAGAAAGAAAGAAAGAAAGAAAGAAAGAAAGAAAGAAAGAAAGAAAGAAAAGAAAGAAGGAAAGAAAGAAACAAAGAAACAAACAAACAAACTATAGTGAGTAAGAGAGAGGAGGAAGCGGGAAAGATAAGTATATACGGAGTAGCCATGTCAAAACATGGTAATGGTGTGAGGAGATATATGCATGTAAAGTAACCAGATTTCAATCAGTAATATAAAATGGAAAATTATTTTCAATAATCTTATATTAACGAATTACAATTAATTGAAAATTAAGGGATATAATTATATATTTATATTAATGAGAAAGTATTCCCGAAATTAATATAAAAACATATTAAAAGATTCAAAAAAACATATAAGTATTTAATTATTTTCATTTTAGATGTATCATTTAATTTTATTCATTTTAAATTAAAAAGAACGTATATCAACATCTACTAAACCATTATCATCTACAAGAAAATAAAACTTTCGAGAAGATTTTAATATTTTATCTGGCAAAACAATAATAGAGTAAGTGCAATTAAAATAGGAAAAATCTACACTTATAATCGGAAAAATAATGCAGCTCGTAATAGAGTCGTGTTAATTAGTAAAAGCAATATATAAATTATAATTAGGTAAATAAAAGCACAAATTAATAAATAAAGAAAATTGTTATAATGTTGATTTGGGGTTAGTAGAGACAAACGCCAAATAACACGTAACAATAAAAAGGGTTTTAATAGGTTGGTAAAAAGGTACAGAAATCGCCTGAGTAGTCAATAACTAGCTCAGCTAAGAACTTCTCTGTCTATCTATCTTCCTCATGTCAATTGACATGCCAAGTCTTTGTTCACAGACGCAGACAAGTTCATCTTCAAGAGGGGTGGTAGGTTTCCGACACAACAAAAATAAATAAAGTACTAATTAATAAATAAACAAAGGAAGAATTATAAAGATATAGTGATTTTCCAAGCGTAGCTCAGATGTGGCACAAGGCCGAAAGTATGGGGCATTCAGTGAGGATCGAACTCACTCGCAATTGTTCTATCGAGACAAGCTTGCTAACAAATACGCCATATCGAGGTACCCAGAATTATAAAGATATATATGTAGATGGTAATGGTTTGGTATATTGTCCCGTATCACCCTTCAGCCATAATTTTTTTTCCAAATATCAATAGTATTACTACAAAGTGAACACATTAATATCTTTGGGGAAGGTATGAATCAATTTATTCTCTCCTATGTGCCAAATAGCAGTACCGTATATTCTTGATTAGTAGCCAGTCTAGGGGAAGGATAACGCTGATCTCAAAACCGCGGACAAAACTCATGCATACCGATGTTGCCAAGAAGTTATGGCAATTCAAAGACAATTAAAATGGAATGTATGGTAACCATGATCTCCGATGCACAGGAGGCACATGGCATCGAAAATGTAATTTGAATAACTATATTTTGATTGCATGTCTCTTGCTGACACATTTTGAGCCGAAAATTGTCTAGAGTATCATTTTTATGAGAAACTTATCCCGAAATTATGATGTCATTAAATATGTATGTTTTTCTGCCTCGTGGATGATTTTCCCGACTAAAAGAAAAAGAACTTGAGATTTTACTTTGAAAATCTGGGGCTGAATATTATTTATTTGAAAATATCCAATTAGAGAGAAGCACATTGATATTTTTTTCACAATTTAGCTAAGCTAATAAGATCTGCTTTTTTGAATGCTATGAATTGCCTTTAGGTGAAACGAAAAGTAAAGTAACAAAAAAAGAAGTAAAAAAAAAAAAAGAAGGACTTTAATAATGAGCGAAAAAGATTCTAAAACGGCTTGATTTTGGAAATACTGAGGTTATAACAATTCAGAAATTTATTTCCCTTGGACCCTGTTTCTATAAAACGGAGAAATCTGAGAATTTCGTTTCAAATAAAGAAATTAGAGGATTTTTCTGTCGCCATGCAGATAAGAATTTGTTTTTATTCTTCCTGCTATTTACGAAACGTCTACGTGAACACGTAACCAGATCGTTAAAATTCCGATCCAGAGAATCGGGTTCGGATCTGGATATGGTCGATTTCCATTTCACTCCAAGCAAGGAAATAAAGCCACTAGGGCGCAAATCTCCGGTTTGGAAAGGCAATGTAAGTTCGTCAATAAATCCGTAATTTAATGATGAAAGAATCATGAATTTACAGAACAAATATGCATTTTTCCATATGATCTTCTTTGGTTAACGAAATTGTTTCTTGATAAATATTAATCGTATCCGGTGAAAGTTTTAGATTAATGTTCATCTTATTGATCCAAAAGAAGCGAGACTTGGTAATAAACCCAGCTGGCAGCACTGTTAGATAGGTTTGGATTTATTTTTAATCATTTCACTCCAAGCAAGGAAATAAAGCCACTAGGGCGCAAAACGTTACTGTTAGATAATATGATAAAAACCTACGATTAAGGTGAAAGGACTATGAAAGAATAAGAATTAAGAAGACTGTAGATAACGATTGACATTGCATTTAAATTTTTGAAGTTCGCTGTTGATTAGAAAGCAAGAAACAGAGAGTTCCCCAAGCGAGAAGTGCGACAGAAGAAATATTAGCATAGAAGGAATGGTTTCATCTAGCTATTTCAACTGTAAAATAATAAGAGCCGTACATTAATCGTAAATTGATGCTGCTGTCTAGCCTGTATTGTACCATGGGGATTCCGATCCGCCCACAAATGTGTGAATTTGTTATTCCATCTCTTTCAAATGTTGCCTGTCTTTATTTAACGTAAGGCTTCAAGAACACCAAAAAGCTGTAACACGAGGGGAAGTGGAAAAATCAGGCGTGGCTGATCACATATGGAGAGAAAAGGGAAATCACCGCCCTCTGTGGGATCAGCTTGAAACCATAAACAAAGAACATCATTGGAAAATTGGTAAACTTAAGGAATCAGTACATATGCTAGGCCACAAAAAACTCCTGAGCCGACCAAGCATAGTAATGAATACAATATGGAAACCAGGAGTGCTAGAGAAAAGCGATAATAACAACGAAAAATGCAATATGAGATCTGGTAAAAAAAATGAAATGATAACAGCAAAAATTGCAATCTATTAGACATGGCACGTGAAACTAGAAGTCTACCCCAGCGAGTGAAATAAAGGGATCAGTTCGACATTCCAACTACCTGAAGAAGGCCGGAGCATATGTTGCCTCTTCTGTAAACAAGACTGAAGAGACAAACAAGAGATCAACAGTTTATCCAAAAAAAAGAAAAACAAAAAGAAAAAAAAAACATCGACAAACGTTCTCCTATGATTAGAGGACGAAAGAGCCTGAATTTGTTGAAAATGATACAGATGCAGGAGATATTCTTGAACTACCCCCAATACAGTGCTATGCCAAGGCCACTTGGCGTGTGCTGATACCTGGGTCGTCTCCGACAGCCTGTAGAATGTGTTCTTCGTGGTCAGGCGTACGAGCGGATCTCGGTTTCTAGGATCCATAATTTGTGGTGCCACGGACCAACGCGACGATAACCAATAGCAAGGCTTGGATAACTCTGCTGCCTCCGGTTTGGAAAGGCAATCTGATACAGCCGTGCAGACTCGCGTACAATACCATTCAGGTGGCCGTATGTAAAACTTATATCTGCCTGCTCACGATATGAATATCCTATCATTGTTAAACGGAACACTCCTGAGTTAACCCACTACTACAAACTTTAAACGTTGAAGACAGATTAACCACAAATGTACACGAATGACAAATGTAACCTAGTCCATACAACCCCATCTAGTACTGCGCTTAAATTCGTATAATCTAGGTACCATAGAGAGAAGTTCATCAGGACAATTAATATGAAAATTTTTATCGAAAAGATATATGGATGCTACGTTACGACTTTTGAAAAGGGATTGAAGCCCAGATGCCAGGTCAGGACCAATAACATTGCAGCTTCTTTTTTTTGTGTGTGTTTTATCAAGAATCACTAAATATATAGCAAGGGTACCAGACCATATTTAAAGCAAGGAAGAATGGTAGACTTATAAATATGTAAGATAGATTCTTGCAAGAAAGATTGTCGAGCACAATAAATTGAATCAACTTTTATGGCTGCAGAATTCGCAATTGATTCAATACAATATTTCCACTTAATGTCAGCTGAAAACGTTAGTCCGAGAAGGTGCAATGATTCACTCTTCTGGAGGTTAGCATCAGCCATGCTGATGGAAGGTAAAAAAATATCTGAAAGCCATACCACAGGTGGTCCTAATAATAAAATTGTATAGGCGGAAGGGTTCAAAATCCGTCGACGGGTATGCCAGCACAAAGCCAGAAGTTATCGTGACCGAGGATTTGATTTTACTGGCCTTGTTGAAGTCGTTGATCACCCCATATTATTCGCTTTCTCCCAGAAATTGTAACCTAATCCCGTTTAGGATATTTGCAGTATAAACAACACATTTACTCTGAGAGTGTTAAAGGAATACAAATGTGCCTGATCGGACGTCTTCTACAGCGATTGGCGGCCGACACACAAGAAATATGTGGAAGTTCAAAAGTTTCCAACAAAAAGCGTTTTACTTTTTTCTTTGATATTCGATTAAAAACGGCATGTTCTAACCAAACCGCTCGTAGCAGCTTCGAGAAAGCACAAAATCTGCCCTAAAGTAATCTCTGTGACTGGAGATGTGAAGAAGCCTCGTTGTTACAGGCCAACAACAATTGGTCTTCGCAATATTAGATGTTAACAGAAATTAACTTAGCTTCGTATCAGAAAATTGCCTTCCAAGCGCTAGATCCGTGAAATCGCCCCAGGTTTGGAAAAAGACCTTCGTTCCGAATGCTGGGCTGTAATGACCGTTGGTCTTTTAAAATATACTAACTTGTGTACCATTCAACCTAAAATAATGTAAATGACCCACTAGGTCCGTATTGAAAAAGCTTAAATCAGTCATTGGGACTCTAACCCAAAAGTGGCCTTTTATCCAGAACTGATACTGGAAGAAAACCGACTACATACGTATAGAAAAATAATTCTCTATATAAAAATAGAAAGAGGTTTAAGACAATAATATTTGTCCTCTCACCAGACTTACGAAGGTCGGATGAAAAATTGACCAAGATACTATCATGGAATGTGACCAAATCGGGTTTATTTTTCAACATAGTTCCTTTTTCGGTTCACATAATTCTTCTATCGATGTTGCATTGCCTGGATTCCATTGGCGAAGAAGCATTCATCCTGTTGATCTAAAAAGCCAACAGCATCAGATATGATGTCATCAACATTGCGATACTGGTTCCAAGCCAAGTGTTTTTTACATGTTGCGAAACAGATGAGAGTCAGATTGAGCCAAATCAGGAGAATAGGCGGTTGGTAGGATCAACCAGTCCGAAACAGAGCAGTCATTGAAACCAAGGATTTTTGTACTGCGTTATTGTCCTGATAAAACAAGACCTCATAAGCCAGTCTTCCTCGGTGTTTGGTTTTGACAGACTTTTGTAACTGGCCAAGCACATCGGTATAGTATTCCCCATTGACGGTGTGGCTCTTCTGAAGATAGTCAATAAACACAGTGCCTTTTGCATCCCATAAAAAACGAGACCATCAACTTCCATACAGATGAAACGATGTTGGGCGTCTGTGTGGCAGATGAGGAGAGGTGTTTCCACTGCTTGGATTGTTTCTTTGTCTCTAGTTTAAAACGAGGAACCCAGCACTCTTTAGGACTTAGTAAACATTTAAGGAAACTAGAAACTTCCCTGTGTTGTGATCAGGCTGGTACGCTTTTGATCAGGCGTCAGAAGACGTAGCACCCACCGAGCAGAAACCTTCGTCATTCGAAGTTCATTGTGCTGAATATTCTCAACTCTTTTCACAGGAGATTCTAATAAAATTTGTTATTGGATTTATAGTTAATTGCCAGTCATCCACTACCATGTAGTGAACACAATGTTTTTATTGATGGTGACAGTTGCAGAACCTCTAGAGATTGGGCCATCTTCAAAACTCGCCCTTCCCTTTTAAATTCAATTGCCCACTCTTTTGATAAATCTGGACTCGTAATGTAGCAACCATGTCAATATGAATGTACTTGGGGTCTAAAATCTTTTTCTGCAGGATCCCGATAACACAACGATGCTAAAGTCTGTCCGTTTTCAAAGAGAAGTGGCTGCTAGTAACTTTTAAGCTTTCTTGGAATAGTCAGAACTTAGTTTCCCTGGATGGAAAGAAATAATGCAGTTATTAATAAGAAGAGCTGAAATTAATGCATGCAAGATTTCACAATAGTCAGGCTGTGAACTTTTCAGTCCGTTCCTTATTCAAACTTTATAGTGAAGCTATCCTGTATGAAGTCCTACCAGGATGCATTATTGGCGGTGACGATGTTAACAACGTTAGATATGCAGATGACACAGTTGCTAGCAGGCGAACAAAGGAAATTCCAAGAAATCCTAGAGAAGCTAGTGAAGGGAAGCGAAAAGTAAAGGATTGAACATAATCTGTAAAAAGACAGGATACATGGTTGGCAGCAAAAGAAACAGCCAATTAATAGAGACGAATCAAATCTATATATAATATTCTGGGACTTCCGTAAGTCCGTCCGTCAAACCCTCTAAAATAGACATTTCTTCATCGGTTGAAACCAAAGTTTTGGGAAAAGTACAGTTAGGTAATAGGTACAAATTATACTTAGTTTTACTAGGGTGGGGAGCTTAGTACAGTCAATTTTCATTTTTTTTTAAATTATAAGTTTTATTTAATATACAAAATACTACCACTATCTTTAAAATAATTTAATTATAAAAATTACAAATCCTTATCTTCTATGTATGTATGTATGTATGTATGTATCTCTCTCTCTCTCTCTCTCTAGTTGGATTGATGTGAGTTTGTGACCCTGGAAATATTATGCGTAAAATTATATATATATATATATATATATATATATATATATATATATAATAAAAAGGCTTAAATACTAATATTCCATGGTTATAATTAATATTAGTGTTTAAGCCTTTTTATTATATCCTTACTCTGTCCTAGACATTGAGTTCTATCTGGATTCTTTCTCTTGGAATTTTTTCTGAAAATATACATGTATGGGTATTTATATATTTTGCATATGTATGTATATTTTCCACTAATATTATCAATATATATATATATATATATATATATATAATTCTGGTGCGTCCGTCTATACCGCGTACTGTATTTTGAACAGTTTGGATGATATTAATCCCAAGTCTATTCGTAAATTTTACAAATATAAACTGGTTCTACACTAAAAGGTTCTTCTCTTGCGCGTATGCAAAGGTGCCAATTAAAAACTGGAGATAACGAAATTCAGACATCTACAACAATTTAAATATTTGGGAAATGTTTTAACAGCGAAATGAAATTCGAAGGCTTAATGGCATAGTGGAAAATTCCTTCCATAACCTGCACAATTTATTAAGAAACAGGACAATTCATTAGTAACAAAGAAAAGTGTACTGAGTTGTTATGTATTACCAGTCCTTGCAATATGGCAGTGAATTCGCGACAATCTTATAAAAAAATTCTGGCAATAGAAATGTGGTTCTACAGAAGGATGCTGGGAATATCACGAACTGATCATATCTACAGCGACGAAGTTTTAGAGAAAATGAAAACAAAAAGGACACTTACACGTAGAATGAGGAAGAGACAAATGACATTTCTAGAGCCCATAATGCGGAAAGAGGGCTTAGAAAATTCGACATTCACAGGACACATTGCAGGCAAGAGAGACAGAGGAAAACAGTGAAGAACCTACCGGACAAGCTTATCTAAATGGTTGGCAGGACAGGGATTAGGAGTGATGACAAAAAAGACAATTATTAGAACTATAAATGACAGGAAGTTGTAGAGAGCCATGATCACCCACGTCCCGCATATGGAAGAAAAATTATTTCTCTATATTGTCTTACTAGAATTATTAAAGAAAAACTGAATAAAAAAAAATCTGTAGAGAGTTTTTTTTTTATCAAATAAGCAAAACGAACATTGTATAAATAGGTTTCTTTTCATTTCTTGCACTAAAATCACTAATATTCTGAGAGATAGAGACGAAGTGAATCTATATATAATATTCTGAGACTTCCGTTAGTCCGTCACACCCTCTAAAATAGACATTTCTTCATCGATCGAAACCAAAGTTTTGGGAAAAGTACATTTAGGTAAGAGGCACAAAGTTTACTTAGTTTTACTAGGGTACGGAGCTTAATACAGCCAATTTTCATTTTTTTTAATCAGAAGTTTTATTTAATATACAAAATACTACCATTATCTTAAAAATAATTTAATGATAGAAATTACAAATACTTATCTTCTGTGTATGTATGTCTCCCTCTCTCTCCCTCTTTCTTTCTTTCTCTTTCTCTCTCTCTCTCTCTCTCTCTCTCTCTCTCTCTCTATATATATATATATATATATATATATATATATATAAAAAATCCACACTGATATTACTGACGAAGAAATAAAAATCATAATGGACTCTAGACAGCCCATACTAAAACTGAGCAACACTACTTGGATTAAAAAAGACAGAGACAACTTCGATGTCCCAATGAGATCATTTGATTCAGCTCAAATAGCTGACCTAATAGGTATATACATTTTAGATATCCTAAGTAGATTTCTTGACCCTCAAAATATAGGACTATACAGAGATGACAGATTAGTTGCTGTACCTGATACCAATGGTCCGTTAACATCCCAACTACAAAATAAAATAATTAGGGCCTTCAAATTTCTAGGGTTTAAAATCGAGATTTCTTCCAACTTAAAAATAGTAAACTTCTTAGACATTACATTTAATCTGAACAATAAACTTATAAACCCTTCCAAAAGGCAAACCAATCACCCATATATATAAGTATCCACTCCAATCACCCGAAATCAATAATTAAACAAATTCCAAATACAGTAAATGCAAGAATAAATAAACTCTCCTCCAGTAAAACCATTTTTAACCAGAATAAATCGGAATACAATAAAGCCCTATTAAAAAGTAATTTTAAACAGACACTAAATTATATAGATAAGTCAGCAAATAAAAAATCCACTAAACCCAAAAATAGGAAAAGGAAAATTATATGGTTCAACCCACCTTTTTGTAACCTCTCCAATATTAATATAGGTAAATACTTCATAAAACTGATAGAAAAACACTTTAGCAAAAATGCATCTCTAAAAAAGATATTCAACAAGATGAATCTAAAGATTAGCTCTCCTTGCATGGATAATATGGAAAGAATTATTAGCTCACACAATAGTAAAATCTTGACAGACCTTCATGATAATCTAATACAAAATCATAATACAACCCGAATGGAAAAATCAACATGCAACTGCAGGACAGGATCAGAGTGCCCAGTTCAAGGAATATGCATGGCAGAGAACACAATATATGAAGCAACAATTTTCCCCAAAGAAAAAGTTGAGGAGAAAAAGATATACATAGGAATATCGGCGGGAGATTGGAAACACCGACTGTACAACCATCGCCAGTCCTTCAAAAATAAGTGTAAAAAGAACCAAACGGCACTATCAAAACATTATTGGGATTTGTTGGAGAGTGGCCTAACCCCACAAATAAAGTGGAAAATAATATCAAGAGCCAGAAGTCCCAAAAACTTCAGAGACAGATGCGACTTATGCATAAAGGAAAAAATCTTCATAATCAAACATAAAGATCCAGACATATTACTAAATAGACACAATGAACTAGTTTTTAAATGCCGGCACAAAAACAACCTAAACATAAGTAAATACTTTAAGAAATAATTATATAGGAAGAATTGAATGATTTTTGTCCCTTTTGCTTTTGGAAATATTACTATGCACGCATGAACGCCAACACATGACTGTATGTATACAACTATGGTATTGTACTTGAACACTGATGCACCTGTTGATATGTACATGTATATGTTTTTATATGGAAAGAGAGGCATACAAGGTTTTTTTTTATGTAAGTGTGGAGGTGTACAATTAGATAGGTACCTATATGTTTGGCCGTAGATATGAAAGAGCGGGTAATATATGTGTAGAGATATGTATAATTATACGATTTGGGTATCCATAACGTAATTAAATATTGATATAGTCTTCGAATGCAGGCATAAGTGGGTGTATGGGTGGACATGAGGATAGAAACATGTACTTGTGTATATATGTGTACGTGCATATGTACGCATATGTATGTATGTATGTGGATATATTGCATATTATGTATATGCATGTATGCGTGTGTATGTGTATGCATGTGTGTATGTATGTATACATATGTGTGTGTATGTGTATATGTGTGTAAATGTATATGTGCATATGTACATGGATGTATATGTATATGGATATGCAGGTGATTTTATGTGTATATATGTATATATGTAAGTATAAGTGTATGTGTAGATATGTATGTAGATATGTGGGTATGTGTTTCTCTGCAGGTGTATATGTGTAAATACGGGAATATACATATAGTTTTTCGTGTGGATGTGTGTGCAGGTGTATATAAGATCTCATAGGTATATATTGAGATATAGGTATGTGGATATAGATAGGGGTTCGGACATGTGTAGAAGTGTATATGAGTATGGATATATAAAAGATTGTAAAAGAAGGACCTAATTTTCTCCTAGTAATATTTTATCCAAATTTCTCCTCTAATATTCTTCAATTGGAAATGAGTTTAAATAACACGGAGGTAAAGTTTAAATTGGTAATTTAATTTAAATTGAAATATACTACCTTTTAACCATTAGTATTGACGATAAAGTTATTTAAATTGAAAGAAACTTTTGATAATTATGTAGGTATATTAAAAAAGTCACGAGTTTAATCGATGAACAAAACTGAAACGAATAGATGTCAACTGAATAATCAAATCGAGTTTATTTAATTAATGAACAAAAATCAAACGAATAGATGTCAACTTAACAATCAATAAGATACGAGTTTAGAAAAATAAAAAAGATTACTAAATATAAAATGGATTACTTTTTCAATGTACTCTCTAGGAGTTTTTCCAATCGACTGTTTCATAGAAAATACCCAAAACTCCAACGAACTTTAAATTAAATTCTTCGTAGATTGTTTAGACATTTCGATTTATATCAAACCTTAACCTCCCAAATATGCCCTTTAAAGTAATGCGAATTAACAGCGTCTAAGAATTTGAATGAAACCTGCCCTTGTGAAATGTAATTTATTAGGGTTGTTGTAGCTTCTTCCTTTAATGTCGTTCTTCTCCCCCACCCCTTACCCATCTATATCTAGAGACAATACGCGTTAGCCGACACACAGTGGGGTTAAGAATAAGAAATTGAAATGGTACCTCTAACCCACTCATATCTTATCTTCTCTCCCACCATACTTCCTCATCTCGTTAATTTTACATATGCTTGATGCGGTCCGTCAAAAACGTGTGAATTTCTTTTCATTTTTCATTTCAACCTTTGGAAGTAAAGTCTGATGATCCAGAGCCCTGTTAAAGGGGTTATGGTGAAATAACTTATTACATGGAACCTTAAAGTGGTCTGTTTTTATTCAATATATATATATATATATATATATATATATATATATATATAGTTGGATTGATGTGAGTTTGTGACACTGGTAATAATATGTGTAAAAATTATATATATATTTTGTATGAATAATTCATGAATTTGTAAATTAAATGCACCTTTATTGAAATTAAAATAACTGATCCAAGTGCAACTTTTGGATAATAAGTGCGACATTACTGTAATTATTGAACAATATAGTTCATGCCACTTTGACAGAAAATTTGCCAGTAAAAAAGAATTCGCTTATCACCATATTTGTACAAGAACGCACAATTGGAAAATTTAAAATCAAACTCAGCGTTGCTACTGCACGCTCTAAAAACAATAAGTCATTTCTAATAGCATTTTTCGGATACAACAATACATATATTTTCGTTGTCCTCTTATTACTGAGAGTAAAAACAAGAACAACATCTATTCCATACCTGAAGATGTCTGTAGGAACAGACGAAAGCTTGTAGTAAAATAAGAACTAATGCAACAGAAATTTATAAAAACAAGGATCTTTTCATTCATAACAGGTTCGGGGTTTTTGTATATTATTTGAATTGTTCGCGACGATGGATTTCTCGCCAATTAAATCATTAACCTTTGTATTTGTTTTTGTATGAATAATTCATGAATTTGTAAATTAAATGCAACTTTATTGAAATATATATATATATATATATATATATATATATATATATATATATATATATATATATATATATATAATTCTGGTGCGTGCGTCCGTCCATACCGCGTACCGTGTTTTGAACAGTATGGGTGATATTAATCCCAACTTTATTCGTAAACTTTACATATATAATTTCGAATGGACAAGAATCCAATTCGCCCTACGTTTGCGAGAACGATAAACAAATCACAAGGCCAAACGCGTCAGAAAGTTGGACTTTTCCTCCAGAAAGAAATATTTACGCATGGCCAGTTGTATGTTGCATGCTTCAAACTAAGAAATTCTAAGAAATTATTCTTCTCTGTTAAAAATGAAAAAGAAAATAAATTTTCTTAAAAAAATATTTTACCATGAAGTCCTACAAAAATAAATTAAATTAAAGAAATTATTAAATAGGGAAGTAGGGTTTTTTTTTGTTTTTTTTGTTAAAGTCTTTTTCCATGCAAAACTGCTTATTCAGATTTCATCGAATTGTTTGCGGAATTGAACGAAGCCTAGAGTTTGTAAAATTCGACAAATAATGTTAACTTCAATAATACTACAGTGAGGATTGCAAAAAAAATCTAGTCTTCTTAAAAAGGGAGAATAATTATTTGAGTTCTCGTGTGAGTATTTGGTCAGTTTTTTAGATTCAAATGCATTTTTCTGCTGCCAATTTCCAAGGATATCGTTAATTAGATATTCGATTACATGATATGAAGTAGAAAGATTTTACTGAATCGATTGCTAGATCGGTTGCTATGAAAGTTGGTCCACTGTGTCTTGCCTTTAGACATTCATAAGTCTGTCATTCCTCCATGCATTGAATATTGCGTCTGGTCTGGTGCATCTGTTATAAATTTGGAGATTCTTTTAAAATAAAAGGATAAATCTGTAATGTTATTGGAGCTGAACTGGCACCTCGGCTTCGGTCACTTTCCTACCGCCGTAATGTAGCTTCCCTGTGCATTCTTTTAGAAATATTTCTATGGTAATTGTTCTGATCAGCTTTCCTCTTTGGTATCTATACTTAAGCTTGCGACTAGATTGCCGGTTAGGTCTCATCAGTTTACAGCAGAAATGGATAGATGCAACCGTAAGTTCTACACTAAAAGGTTCTTCTCTTGCGCTTGTTCAACCTCATGATATATTAATAAATATTATAGATTCGCTGAAGTATATCGAGTGGAACTCAAATGCGGTTCATTTTTAAAGTTAAATTTATTCTGGTTATGAAACACAAAGAGAATGCACTCATGGCGTAGCGCTTAACGAGACGGAAAGTACGACTAGGGTATCGAGTCTAAATTCTCGATCTTTGCGTTCGCTTTCTCACAAATATCTTTGGAAAAGGAGAGAATCCAACTCTTTTACCATCGGCTTCGGGTTGATAACAGGCTGATAGCAGGCTGGGTTATCTTGTTTGGTTGGCACTCTGTTTAGAAGAACACCCGAGAGAAACATACTTGATACGGAAACAACAGCAGCGACACCTAGCTGTGGCTCCATACGCCGTAGTTAGTCCAGAAGGTTAGCTTGTACGAAATAATGACAGAGAAGTTACAGTTCATATGTAAGTTCCTCAATAAATCCGTAATTTAATAATGAAAGAATCATGAATTTACAGAACAAATATGTATTTCTCCATATGATCTTCTTTGGTTAAGGAAATTGTTTCTTGATAAATATTAATCGTATCCGGTGAAAGTTTTAGATTAATGTTCATCTTATTGATTCAATTTCTATATATTTGTAAATTATAAAAATAATATATATATATATATATATATGATAAAAAATATATTATACTATGTATTATAAAAATAATATATATATATATATATTTTATATTATAAAATAATATATATATATATTATATTATAAAATAATATATATATATATTATACAAATTATCTTCTATTTATTTTGTGCTAGATTTTATAGATTGAAATTTAATTATGTACGCGAGAAAAAGCGAGGAAAAAAGAAATAGTAAAATAATTGGAAGAAAGAAAGAAATGAAAAAGAAAGAAAGAGAACAAAAAGAAAAGAATTAAGAGATGAAAAAGAAAGAAAGAAAAATGGTAAAAGATTTAAAAGAAAGCAAATTGATAAAAGAAAGAAAAAATGAAAAAAAAAATTGTAAGAAGAAAAGAGAATATCGGAAAAAGTATAGAATCAAAGAAAAATGGAAAAAAAAATTGAAAGAAAGAAAGGGAAGCAGAAAAGAATCGAGAGGAAGAAAAAAAGGAAGCAGAATTGAAAGAGAGTAAAAGAATGGGCAAAGAAGTGAAAGAAAGAAAAAATGAAAAAGAACTGAAAAAAGAAAGAAAGATGTTTAATAATGTCACAAAAAATGTGGAATATAGAAAAATAAAAACAAATTAGAAAAAGAAAAAAAAAACCTAAATAATTCTTACAAAGAAAGAACACGGTATATACCTAATGGAAAGGAAGCATAGTAAATGCCGAAACGAAGCCACTAAATGTCTCTCTAACGTTATCTGCGGATAAATCATTTCATGTTTCGTCAATATATATATTTTTTTAAATTTTCTTAAGAGTCGAACATTAAAAGTGATAGCTTTCCAAGGTTCTTTTTTGAATTAAACCCGACTTCATTACGTGTCAAACACAGTAAAATATTCGTTATTTTCGACGGAGCATTTTTTTACGGTTTACTATTTCGCCATGAATACCGTTTCAGCATCTCCGCCATCAGCATCTGTTTCGGCAAATATTCATAAGGTTTCTCATACACTTTGATACGCGCTGACACATACACACGTAATCATACGCGTACTTCGTTAAGAAAAAAAAAAAAACACAGCCGACATTTTCTAACGCAGTAGACTCGAAAGTATTATGGGAGGTGATCTGAACATATCAGAAAAGCAAGGTATATATATATATATATATATATATATATATATATATATATATATATATATATATATATATATGTGTGTGTGTGTGTGTGTGTGTGTGTGTGTATATATAAAAGTGGTATTGACCGAAATCTCTTGAAAATACCAAAAGGTTCAAACCAAAGGTAGAGGAATCGGCTGATTTCCTATATATATATATATATATATATATATATATATATATATATATATATATATATATATATATATAGTTAAATTCCCAGATGAATTCTGTGGACAAGACAGATTTGTATCCACAGAATTCATCTGGGAATTTAACTATATTGTCTACATGGAAAAAAAAAATAATAATCCCTTACTATAAAAGTAATTTACATTAACCAGGAAAAAGGCTTAGACAGAAGCGTCTGTCTTTTTAAATTTAGATTTTTAATGTAACTATAACAACAAAAACA